>VZQC01012768.1:68566-149268 GCA_009823505.1 Rhizomys pruinosus
GGAGGAAACCTTCACCACAGATACATCTGACAAACCATTGATTTCCAGAATATATAAACTACTCAAAAAACAAAGAAGAAAGAAAACAAATGACCCACTCAAAAGATGGAGCAAAAAACTGAACAGAGACTTCACAAGTGAGGAATTAGAGATGGCTGAGAAACATCTTAAAAAGTGTTCAACATGGCTAATAATTAAGGAAATGCAAATTAAAACCACTTTAAGATTTCATCTCACTCCAATAAGACTGGCTAGGATCAAGAAAAATGATACCAAGTGCTGGAGAGGTTGTGCGGAAAGGGAACACTCATCCACTACTGGTGGGAATGTAAACTCGTACAACCACTATGGAAAGCAGTGTGGAGAACCCTTGGAAGACTCAAAATGAGCTTGCCACCTGACCCAGTCATACCACTCCTGGGTATATACCCACAAGATTCATCTTACTGCAGAGATACATACACAGCCATGTTTATTACAGCTCTCTTCACAATAGCAAAGAGCTGGAACCAACCAGGTGCCCCTCAACTGACGAGTGGATAGAGAAAATGTGGTACAGCTACACAATGGAGTTCTATGCAGCAGTAAAGAAAGATGACATCATGAGCTTTGCAGGTAAATGGCTGGAGCTAGAAGATATCATGCTGAGTGAAGTAATACGGTCCCAGAAAAACAAACGACAAATGGTATCCCTCGTCTGTGGATGCTAGCACCAATTACCTAATTGTATGGCAAACTGAGCAACATCAATGTGATCTGAAAACAACTGTGCTCTTATATTGTGAATCCCTTAAAAAAATAAAATTTTTTTAAAAAGTCATTCTTTCCCCAAAGAAGTATTTGAAGGTTCCTCCTTGGCAAGACCAAACCACCATCAATCCTGCCCCTGTGCTCCACACTGGGGTTCCTGCCCCCCATGAGGTCCAGCAAGCACATGTCCTGTCTTGATCCTCCTGCACTGGCCTCCATGACACAGCCTGGGTCGTCCAACAATGGCAGTCCTGCACTCTGACGAGGCTGAAATCCCAGCAGCCGCTCAGTCCACAAGCTGGAATCTCAGCAGTCCCCATCTGGCACTGAAGGCCTGGAGGACCCCTTTAAGGGGAAGCCACTCTGTAGTTTTTCACTAAAATGAGTGGCACAGTTGGGTTGCCTTTCTTCTCAAACTGTGTTGAATCATTATTCACATTAACAGGTATCTGGCTAGCTTTGGACAAAAATGGCTTTAAGCCAAGTATAGCAGGAACATTCTGAAATAAAGTAAACACCCCCAAAGTGTACAGTGAAATCAAGACCTGGCCTCACAGACTTGAGAGAGCATCTTTCACAGGCCAATCCAAGACTTCTAGACCTGACTGACAAATCTGACTTTCCTGAAGCTTTACATTTCTACATGAAAATGTAGATATTCTTCTAGCACTGTAATGAAAAAAATTCAAATGCAGAGATGTGGGCAAGAACTAAAGGGCCCCAAGAAGTTATCGAAGAACATTTTAGGGGGCTGGAGGGACAGTTCAGTGGTTAAGCGCACTGGCTCCTGCAGAGGACCTGGGTTCTGTTCCCAGCACTCACATGGTGGCTAAGAACCATCCATAATTCATTCCAGAGGATCTGATGCCCTCTTCTGCCCTCTGAGGGCATTGCACATAAGGGTGCACTTACACACTACACACATGCAGGCAATACACTCATACACATAAAATTTTTAAAAAACATAAAAAAAACCAAACATTTTCATATTCTTGGATCTTCAAATTGCCCACTGGAATCAGCGAAGCACATATTCTTTAGGGGGAGCAAAGGGAATCTGAAACTGTGGCCACCTCCCACCAAGAAAAGTGAAGCTAAATACTGTCAAAGGAGCCTGAACTACAGACCAAGAATAATGCATTACTGGGAACATTTCTGACAGGGGTCATTTTTTCCATTCTTCTTCCAGTTGCTTCCTACTTGGCCATGAGATCTGGTGTAGATGGGACCTGTGCTTCACTTCTAACCATGGAAAGGGCAAAGTGGCAGGAGCCACATGACTACACTGAGGGCAAGGTCCCTCTTGCTGAGTCTCTTGCCTTTAAGAAAGCAACTGGGGGGGCTGGAGAGATGGCCTAGTGGTTAAGAGCACCGACTGCTCTTACAGAGGACCCGGGTTCGATCCCCAGCACCCACATGGTGGCTGAGACCCATCTGAAACTCCAGTTCCAGGAGAACTCCAGTTCCAGGGGAATCCTAGACCCTCTTCTGACCTCCGCGGCATTGCACGACACGGGTGCACAAACCTGCATGCATGCAGACAGTACATTCATACACATACAGAAATAAAAAAAAAAAAAAGAAAGCGACTGGGTTAGTTGTACTGGGTAGGCCCACGAGGCAGAACACAGCCTCCCACCATTCGGTTAAGACCTGAGAGCACCCAGAGGAGACGGCTGCTAACAGTCACACAGTGAGGAAGCAGATCCTTCTCAGGCCGAGCTTCAGCTGAAACTGCACCTGCTCATCTCCCTGCAGCCAATTAACCCACGCCCACTTCACTTTCCCATGAAACTGTAAGAACATGAATGCGTGTGGTTAGAATTTGCTAATACTAGTGTGCAATGATACATGACTACTATGGATTTCAATTTTTTTAATTTTAAAACATTTCATTACAAAAGTAATACAAATAATACCTGAAACATCCCTTTACTGTTCTGCCATCCTGCTATAACCACAGCTATTGTTTGTCATCCAGCTTTATGCTTGGTGTTATCTGCTGCCATGAGCACATTCATATGGTCTTGTGTCTTGCAATTTTTTCATATTTTTCATAATAGTCATTGCTAATTTTTAATAACTGTATAATGTAGCTTTCATAAATAGCTGTGGACTACTGAGACCAGGGGATGGTAAATGACGGACCCTCTTTTGCTAAGAAAGTTTTAGTGGAGCACGGCCACGGCCCTTTGTGCACAGACTACGGGTGTTTCCGCGCCACAGTGAGCAGTGCTGGGACAGAGGCAGCTGTCTACAAAGTTGAAATGGTTCACTGTCCGGACCTTTAAAAAACTACACAACTTCTGACCTGAACTTTTTAGTGGTTCACAATCTTGGCTGTTAAAATTGGAAAATGTTTGTGCACAGAATTTGTTCTTTGCATAATGTGTTGAGAGATATTAACAAAAGTAGAATAAATGAGTTTAATTAATAAAGACATTTTAAGGCTGATAATATCCTCCATAGTCTCTCGTAATAATACAACTATAATATAGTAAGACAGCGGTGGTAAGATTGGAAAGAGCATTTCTCTGGGCCCTATTAATCCAGACAGGTGAATTTATAAACCTGAATGGGCATACTTTTAGTATTGATCCAAAGTCAAACAAAGAGAAAAGTAACTGTAATGGGAAAACAGTCTAGTTTCTACTGAGGATAAAACATAGAAGTAACTCTCAGATGCCACAGGCTTTATGAGTGCCATTCCGAGCTGTTCATGATGAGTAAGGAACATAGTTGTTTCAACAACAAGCCCACAGTGGCAGCTACAGGTGTGAGGGCGGAGGCAGCACACCTCTGAACACGTTCCGGTGTAAACTGAAGACGACTGACTAGACTGTCTCTGATAAGAAAGTTCTAAGGCAACTGCTCTAATATGCAGATCAAGTGGAATCTTTCATCTGGGTAGGTCGCATTCTGAAAAGAAGCTTATGGCATGAAACCAACTAAGCAACCCTGACTACCTCTTAAATAAAAAGAGGGCGATGCGCCTTGAGTCCAATCTTTCATGGATAAAGTAGGCATGGAGACATACAGATGTCATCTTCGAAGAGAAATATTCTGCAACATAAAGAAAGAAGATCAGATTAGACCTTTCCTCTAATAGAAAATATAGTTAAAAGTAAAATCAGAAGGATATTTAATGTAACTATGTCAATTATGCCAACAAAGTATGCAGAGAAACCACATAAGAAACACTATTAAAATGTTACTGTCGGGGCTGGAGAGATGGCCTAGCGGGTAAGAGCACCAACTGCTCTTGCAAAGGACCCAGGTTCAATACCCAGCACCCACACGGCGGCTGAGTACCGTCTTTAACTCCAGTTCCAGGGGAATCCGACACCCTCTTCTGACCTCCACAGCATTGCACAACACGGATGCACAAACCTACATGCAGACAGTACATTCATACACATAAAAATAAATATTTTTAAAAATTATATAAAAATTTTTAAAAATTTCAACCGAGTTTCTAAATAACTGTTTTGAATAAAACCTTTATTAGCCTTTACATTCCACCTTAGTTACTAAATTAAATGATGATTATTTCACAAAATAATCTTGAAAATTATGAAATTCTCCACAGAGTAGAAGAATCAAACTATGTCTTCAGTAGCTAGGAAAACACTGCTTTGCATAAAACACAGCCAGCTTTCTTGCGTGAAAACCAAGCCTTTTTTACTTGAATTCTTAATGTGGCAAAGCAGGTGGTGCCCAGCTCTATGTGTGGCTCAATGCACACTTGCCCTGTCACATGGCATGTTTTTCCCCCTTTGTTTCCAGTAAGTTACCACAAAACTGACCTGGGGGTCTGGCAGCATAAACCCATCAGTAAGTTTGTAATAGACTATTGTAGAATCTGATTCCACTATGGCCAAAGTAAAAGACATCGGCGAATCAGGATCACCTTGCAATTTTCTAGACGCCTTCAAGATTTCCCTTATCCTGAAAATGAAGACAAAATACATTTAGGAGTCACAATCATTCAATGAATGATAATCAAATATTATAAAATCATGAGGAAAGATAGGTTACCGCATTCATAATGCTAAGGCAATATCTGAAGGCTCAAATATAAACATCTAAAGCTGTTTTCAGGCTCTCCAAGAACCCTGCAATGAACAATGAACTGACCTTCAGTCCTTTTCACTATCTCTCTGGATCAGGGAGGATCAAGATAAAAGAACACCAACAGTGTTCTGTGCCTCTAAACTGGCCAAGGACCACGATAATTTCCCAACTTGGTATCTTAGAGTGGGATAGATTGCCTTTCAAGTCTATTGTTTGAAATAGATCATAGATCAGGTGTGATGGCAGACACTTGTAATCCCAGAACTTGGGAGGCAGAAGCAGGAGGATCCCAGAAAATTAGACAGAACCCTGATTTATTTAGAGAGTTCCAGGCTGCCCAGGGCTACACAGTGAGACTCTGTCTCAAGAAAACTAAAAATTAATACACTCTAATAAATATTTTCCTGTTATTTTTCCATGGGAAGTCCCTTTACCCACTCATTCTCCCATGGGTACAGGTCCCTTCAGATTTGTATTAATTTGGGGCAGACACGGGGACTATGACATTAATAAAGGTAACCATAGTTACCATCTTTCTGCAGAGAGACATTTATTTTCAAATATTTCTGGTTAGCTGCTCCACATATCAGAATTATTATACCTAAGGAGACAGTTCTAATGGTTTTCATTATGTAAAACTTTTATATTTGGGTAATATTAGGATTTCACTTTGTTTGATGCAGAAAATAATCTAACAAATCTAAGTCTGTATCTTCAAAGTACTATTAGCTTTTATTAACCACAACCTAAAAATCCTCATTATCTACTCAAAAGGCCATGATAAAAATTCAGTAAAATATAACCACCCAGAGAGCTTTCTTAAACAAGCCATTAAAAATTCACTAGCTGGCTTTGACATTAAGCCAATCAATTCTCCAGAAATTGGGATATTTAACAGTATATTCTACTATGGAATGCATAAGTGTTTTGTGATTCCAACTGCACATGTTAAATATACTTAGCCTTATCAGTAGTAAAGGTCTCTTGCTCATTCTTTGTATCAATGTGGTTGGACTTACTCTGCCATTTAGCACTTAGTTTTCTATGTATGTCTGCTTTGTCCTCCCATCAACCTTTACAATGTTCTTTTGCATCAAATCAGTATTTTCTAGTGTATCTTTTTATTTTTTACTGTAGCTCTGAGTTTCCTAGTGATGACTCTAAAGATAACTATTGCATCACAATTTGCCACAATTTACCTGGGATTAGTAATTTTAATTTTTTATTTTTTATTTATTTCAGTATGTGTATGAATGTACTGTCTGCATGCAGGTGTGTGCACCCATGTCGTGCAATGCCGCGGAGGTCAGAAGAGGGTTTCGGATTCCCCTGGAACTGGAGTTCTCCTGGAATTGGAATTTCAGACGGTTCTCGGCCGCCATGTGGGTGCTGGGGATCGAACCCGGGTCCTCTGTAAGAGCGGTCGGCGCTCTTAACCGCTAGGCCATCTCTCCAACCCCTGGGATTAGTAATTTTAATAAAATTCTGCTCCAATACAGCTTTATTCCTTTGTCTCTCTTTTGTGCCATTATTATGTGAAATGTTTATATAACATAAACCCAATGATACAATGTCATAACTATTGCTTTATATGATCTTAAGGATTTTTTGAAAGTTAATAGGGAAAAAAAGAAAAGCACATTACTACAGTCTTTTACATTAACACATTTAAGGTTTCCAGTGTTCTTGGTCTCTTCAGATTATCATCTCACATTACTACAGTCTTTTATATTAGCATAATTAAGGTTTCCAGTGTTCTTGGTCTCTTCACATTATCATCTCACATTTTCTCATCCCATACTAGCTCATTCCCTCCTTATACTTTGTGCTAAAATTCTTATACATATTGCTTCTAAATTTGCTATAAACATGGTAAGTTAACTTTTACAAAACTACAAAAAGGCATGGTGGTGCACACCTTTAGTCCCAGCACTCGGGAGGCAAAGATAGGCAGACCTCTGTGAATTAGAGGCCAGTCTGGTCTACATAGTGAGGCTAGCTGGGACTACAAGAGACCCTCTCTAAAAAAAAATAATACAGGGGCTGGAGAGATGGCTCAGCAGTTAAGAGTACTGACTGCTCTTGCAGAGGACCTGGGTTCAATTCCCAGCACCTACATGGTGGCTAAGAACCGTCTTTAACTCCAGTTCCAGGGGAATCCGACACCCTCTTCTGACCTCGTTGGGCATTGCACAACACAGGTGCACCAACCTACATGTAGACAGTACACTCATACACATAAAAAATAATAAATAAGGGGCTGGAGAGATGGCCTAGTGGTTAAAAGCGCCGACTGCTCTTGCAGAGGACCCGGGTTCGATCCCCAGCACCCACATGGCAGCTGAGAACCGTCTTTGGCTCCAGTTCCAGGGGAATCTGACACCCTCTTCTGACCTCTGCGGCATTGCACAACATGGGTGCACAAACCTGCATGCAGACAGTACATTCATACACATAAAAAATAATAAAATAAAAAGTTTAAAAAATAAATAAATAAAATTTAAAAATTACAAAAGGAATTTAATGGAGAAAATATATTTCCAACAAATATTGCTGTAAATTGAAGAGAATATGTCTGTGATGGTTAATCCTGGGTGTCAACTTGACTGGACTAAGGAACAAATAAGAGAAGAAGGGTCTTCTGATTGGACCGCCTCAACCCGGATGGCCCACGCCAAATGTGGGCATTACCTTCTGCCGGGAGGCAGTATAAAAGGCCACAGCAGAAGGAGCTGGTCCCCTTTTTTCTCCTGCGGCTTGCCTCTCTCATCTGGTGAGTTTGTCTTGCTGCTGTGATCAACCTTTCGGATCCCAGCGTGTACTGAGACCAGCAGATCTCCTGGAACCTATTTGGGCCTTCAGCACTGGATTGGGACTACTGAGACATCCAGCCTTGTGGACTGAGCAGTTCCCTGGATTCTTGTCTCAGTCTTTCCAGTGTGGTGCAGCTACTGTTGGAATCCTTGAACTCTGTCACGTGAGCAAATCAATAAATTGTATATAGCTATATATATTCATCCTGTTGCTTCTGTTTCTTTAGAGAACCCTGACTAATATAACGTCTTTAATTCTACACATAAGATTATTTAAAGCCGAAATGAAGTGAAAGCTTTGCAAACTGCAAGAGAGTCAGTCACTAGGCACAAGTACTATTAGGAGCATAGTTAACATGTAGAAGTTGCATGAATTAAAAGTAGTTAGGATTAAACTAACAGTTGATAATGTGTAAAAAGCTATAACCTTAAAGAAATTAGCAAATGTTAAAACTTAGCTTAGCAAGAGGCCTGCTCCAACTCAGGGCTGCTTTAGAGATAAGCACTCAGCAGTAGGGGGCCACAGCGGGGCTCGGTAGAGCCCAAAGGCTGACTGTACTCAATAGATCAGGTAACCAGAGGCAGTATGAACACAAGGACCTGATAACCAGTCCTGGGTCCGCCCCCCCCCCCCTTCCAAAGGACATCCTGACTCTGTGGGCCTTTGACGCTGCCTGGACCGACTCAACTGGAAGCTGCCCTGGACAGAGATCCGCTCAAGCCAATCACCAATCATCTGGCTTCTTGGTACTCCCTGGTGAGGACGATGTGCATCACCTCCAAGGGGCTAAGAGAAGCCTTAGATGAGCGGCCTTGGGGGAGTAGGCCAGTCCAGGATAGGATTAGGATTTTTAGAACTATAGAAGTAGGATTTGAGAACTATAGAATAGACCTGTGTGGAATTAATAAAATTGAATTGCATTATATATTTGTGTCCTGGATTCCTTTGGACTTAGCCTAGGCTAGTCTATGCTCACGGCAGATACGCTGAGCTGTTAGTAGCTCAGTTAGTAGTAATATAGGAAATGTTTATTTTCTGGAATAGCCTGAATCTTAGAACTGACTTGGTCCTTAAAAAGAATTTCTACCTACTGTTGAACTGCATGAGAGTGAGGTTGGGTCCTATCTGTATAAGAAGTTCACGTCAAGGTTTCAGATGAAGCAACCCTGGCCCACCAAGAACCCCACTGCAGGGCACTGATGGTAGTAACATCCTGACAACAGAGTGCATCATAATCATTCCATCAACAAAGATTCTTGAGCATAACTGTTTTCCTTCTTCAACTGTGGCAAACCAATATCAAAATTAAGTCACAGAAAAAAGTCAACTTTTATAGGCTGTCTACTTTGAGTTCATTTTTTTCTAGAAAGATGAAAAGAAATAGACCATGAATCAACTAACATATTTTAGTCACATACAACTTTTATATTTTTAATTTTTTATGTATTATTTTATTTGTATGAGTATATTGTCTACATGTAAGTAGGTGCACCCATGTCATGTTATGCTGCGGAGGTTATAAGAGAGTGTCAGATTCCCCTGGAACTGGAGTTAAAGATGGTTCTTAGCCGCCATGTAGGTGCTGGGAATCAAACCTGGGTCCTCTGCAAGAGCAGTCAGTGCTCTTAACCATTGAGCCATCTCTCCAGCCCCAAGTTTTTATTTATTTATTAAATTATTTTTTAGGTGTATGAGTGTACTGTCTGCATGTAGGTTGGTGCACCCGTGTGGTGCATGCTGTGAGGTCAGAAGAGGGTACAGGATTTCCCTGGAACTGGAGTTAAAGACGGTTCTCAGTTGCCATGTGAGTGCTGGGAATCAAATCCAGGTCCTCTGCAAGAGCAGTCAGTGCTCTTAACCACTGAGCCATCTCTCTAGCCCCAACTTTTTATTTTTAATACTATTTATTATTATTATTATTATTATTAATTTTACGTGTATCAGTTGCTTGCATGTGTGTAAGTGCACCCGTGTTGTGCAATGCCCAGCAAGGTCAGAAAAGGGTGTCGGATCCCCTGGAACTAACTGGCTTTACAGATGGTTATTCACCATGTGGGTGCTGGGAATCGAACCCAGGTCCTCTGAAAGAGCAGCCAGTGCTCTTAACTGCGGAGCCATCTCTCCAGCCCCTATTTTTAATACTACTAATACACATAAAATTTTAACAGTAACTAGAAATAAGAGGAAATTTCCTCCTTGTAATAAATGACAAATACCAGCACCCTTTAGCTAATATACATAATAAAACTATTTCCCCCTTCATATAAAACAATGTAAAGATTTCTATTGCAGAGAAAAATTAAGATCTATATAAGTGGTAAAGCATTGTTTTTTTATGGATGAAACTACAATATTAAGAAGACAGTACTTCTTAAACTGATCTTCAGAGTCAACATACTCAAAATAAAATCCCAACATACTTAATTTATCTAAACCTTTGGTTAATGTATGTTATTATTTCCCAGTATGTAACATATATAAAACCTAGCAAATGCCATAAAGCCAGTGCAATGGATAGGTTAATGTAAATTTCTCTAAAATATCCTTAGCTGGCAGACTGTAATGAGAATGGGACATAGACAAAAAAGAAAAAAAAACTCATTACAACTTTTTTACAACTTTGTTTTTCAAGAGATGATAATATTGTTTAAATCATATACCTATGTATTTGAGTGTGTTTTCTGGGGTAAATTAAATTATTTGGGAATTCTGTATTTAGGATAGAAATTTCCATTTTATTCTCTGCACTTCTTTCATTATCAATTGAAAATTTGTTTTCAGAGTTCTAACCACAAAACATTTTCAGGCTCACTCAAAAACATCCATGTGGGAAAACTTAAGGTTTGAAAATTAGCTCAGAGTTGTAAAGGAGGCTTTGCTCTCCGAGCTGAAGGAAATTACCACCCCAAATTAAATGGAAGTTCCCATCTCTGAGCTCCGGTTTATCCTACTTGATGGGGGTGCAGGGAGCATGGGGGGGGCACTACCAGAACATCTTCACAGTAATGAAAAAATAAAACAGTACCTGACTCTGCTACTTAAAGCAAACTTGGACAGTTGTACAATGTTTCTTGTTCAAAATTTCATCTAGTCTATTTCTAACATCTATTTAATATAGAGCCATCATCTTACCATATTCAAGATCCTTTTTATTTTCTTTATATTGTATCAGCTCAAAAAATGTTTTTAAGTCAACAGTTTACACTATCTCAATGTATTAATAATAGTAACAAGACTAAAAGTAACAGAAGGCTCTGAAGTTCTAGTCTAAAAAAAAAATCATACACAACTGTAAAAATGCCAAAAAAGTGAAGCATCACCAGGGTGTTAGTCTTATTTAATTTTTAATAAATTCAAAGGCCGGGCTTACTAGTGCACACTAATCTCAGACTCTGAAAGCAGAGGCAGGCGGAACTCTGCAAGCTTGGCCAGCCTGGTCTACACATTTATTTTTGACAGTGAAATCCTGCGCCAAAAATAAATAAATAAATAACTTTGAAACTTCATTTAGAAATTACAGAAATCTACATATGAAAATGTCCTATATCTTAATAAGAAGAATTTCATTTTTTCCTGCTCAGTTAATTCTCAAGGAAAAACTCTCAATTAAGGGAAAAGGTATGTCACAACTAATAACCAGAGTTACTATTAGTAACAAAATTTGATGTTGATAGCAGACTTTTTCCTTTTCATAATTCCTCACAGATGACCTCTACATACTGAAAAGAGGGTGATTCTAAATCTTAATATAACCAATCTGACAACCACCCTAAAGCAAAAACAAAGTTAACAATGTCCTTAGACCAAGTTATTTAAGCTTTTCCCATAAATCTTAGCTTTTTTTATAATAACCATAAAACAGAGACTATATAACCATTGAGGATTTTAAGTAAGGACAAGAAATTCATTTTAACTTAAAATGCTGAACTAAATTGTACCACGAGTTAAAATTCATATTAATCTCAATCCACAGAAGTGTGTCCTGCTGTCCCTCTCCATCTGGCCAAACTAGGATGCACTGTAGCTTAACCTACAAAAAGCACCAACTTCTGCTTCATTGTGATATAATGGAATATCATCCCATAATACAGCTCTGAAGCTGCAAAATTCACTCAGAATCAGAAGCATCAAGAAGCTGTGCTGTTCCGCAGTCTCGAGAAAAGCTTCAGGGAGAACAGGCCACCTCCTAGGGAGTCACACCAGTGCCTTCCTATAAAAAATAAATAAATCACAGCAGCTGAAATCTCAAGAGAGTTTACAGACAATTGAGCACTTGTGTGGCCAATCACCTCAGGGGGAAAGTCATTTGGCTAAAATAAATTGTGGGTTTTTTTTTGTTTGTTTGTTTGTTTTTTGTTTGTTTTTGTTTTAGGGTAAGAAAAAAACATGCTGTGTCAATTGAAAGAAGTTGCCAAAATTGGGAGTTTCATCAGCAAGCAAAAGAAGCCAACAGAGGTAGCCTGAGGACATGTATCCTGATAGGAAGGGGTAGCCTGAGGATATGTATCCTGATAGGAAGGGGTAGCCTGAGGATATGTATCCTGATAGGAAGGGGGCAAATGACACCAGCTGCTGGACTTCAGTCCACAAATACAAGTGGCCATTAAATACATTAACAATAACAAAGATCATGCTTTCTGAATGTAGGAATATAAAGTACAATACTCTCCTCACGCTGACAGTAGAGCAGCAAGCTGAAGCCCCCACTCAGCTAAAGTAATCACAGGGTGCACAAGCAATATTATGCAATGTACTGTGTTGCTAATACTATGTTTGGTAGGTCAGGTGTATTAAATACATTTTTTACTTAAGATATTTCAATTTATGATGCCCATTACAAACTGAGGGGCATCTGTGCCCGAAATGAACAAATAAAATTTTAAATATATATTATACAGCCGGGTGTGGTGGCCCACGCCTTTAATCCTAGCACTAGGGAGGCAGAGGCAGGAGGATCTTTGTGAGTTCAAGGCCAGCCTGGTCTACAGAGTGAGTTCCAGGACAGCTGGGGCTACAGGGAGACCCTGTCTCAAAAAGACAAAAAAAAAAAAAATATATATAATATATATATTATGCATGTTAACTGAATGAAATGTTTAACATAAACCTAAAAATATTTACCCCCCTGACACGTGCACTGAGACAGACAGAGAGAGAGAGAGAGAGAGAGAGAGAGAGAGAGAGAGAGAGAGAAATAATAGATGAAATACCATGCTGGACTGGGGTTATATAGAAAATATACATATTAGCTACTCAACTCTGTGTGTGTGTGTGTGTGTGTGTGTGTGTGTGTGTTTATTTCAAGGCCTTCGACCTGAGCTTTAGAATGAACAGAGTTGCCATTTACTGACACAAGGAAAGCCACAGAAGGAGCAAGTGTGGTGGCAAAACAAGAGTTTCTTTTGGGACAGGATAATCTGACATGCCTTTTAGGTCTCAGTGGAGATGTCAAGTAAAGGGTTAAATCTGTGACTCTGGGATTCATAGTAGAGGTTAAGAGGAGATGTGGAGACATAAATTTGGGAGCTGGGTGGAATGGCAAGCCAAGGAGTTACTCAGAGTCCTCAAAGCTCCAAAGGGCACTCTTGCGGAAGTGCTGGTATCCACTACAGAAAACAGAAGTGAGCATTACAATTCAAAAGCATTCTGACTCAATTTCCTGGTCTTTGTTTTAGGACCTATCAGTGTTTCCTAAAGACCCTGTAATGACAAAACTCCTGTCCTAGCTTTCTTTTACCTTTGAATTCCTTAGTCTCTTAATAGTTCCTCAAATTCCTTAACCTGTTTATCCTTAGTAGGTTGCTTCTCCTGAACTACTGTTTCTCAGGAAGATTTCTTCATTTTTATTGAATTTTTGTGTATTTCATACATAACCCTCAATCTCAATCACCTTTATACCCTTCCCCATTGGCACCCTCCCACAGTGCCCCCCCCTCCACTGCAACTCACACACTGTCATTTGTGTCCCTGCCATTCCTTAGTGCAAGTTCATCCACTGAGGTCTAGACAGCCTACTGAGTGTCTCAGTTTAAGAAGACCAGCTCTTCCTCACCCAACAGCAATCAGCTGCCAATACTTCTTCAGCCACGATTGGGTTCTGCTGCCCACTTCTCTAGTTCCATACTGGGTTTTTGGCACCTCCTCGTAGGCACTTAACAATCTTTCCACCCCCTTTTTCAAGATGGTCCCTGGGCCCTGAGTGAGTGAAGCTTAATTAATACCGAGCCTGTCCAAGGACCCACACTCAACAGATGCCCAGTCTCCACGCTTTGGCATTTGTGACCTTTTGTGTTCCTGGGCCTCTGTTGCATGAGGGAGCTTCATTAACGAGAGTTGAGAAATTCATTAGTGTCTTGTTTACCCCTTGTTCTAGGCTGTGTGTTAGCTCACTGGAGATCTGCCACTCAGGTTTGGGCAATTCACAATCTGTGTGTGTGACCAGTTGTGGTACTCTAATAATAGACTCCATCAAGTGCAAAAGAAGTCTCTTTGATGGGTGGTGACTGAGATACTTGACTGTGAATATAAGAATACATATTTTGCACTTAGTAAGAAATTACATTAGTCTAGGGATGTGACAGCCTTGGAGATTTCTCTAAGATCTATGACCTGTCTACCATGTGTACTTGGCTATGCTTACAGTACCACATGAGTCCTTCCGATAGTGGGCTTTAAGTCCAATCAGTTAATTGCCATCAAGATAAAAAGGCCACTGCTACACCTATGTCCTATGCTGTGCCAGGCATTCATGTGGACATTGGGTCTTGAAGCTGGTGTTGGACCCTCGATTGCTGTTCTCCCTTAACAGCTAGTGTAGAGCTCTCCAAAGCTGTGAGAGCAGCCTTCAGGGGAGGTGGCTTCCAGGTCAGTGCCAGCTGCATGACTGCAATCCTGTGTCCAAAGTATGTCCTGTCTTCACGAATAGAGTCTAACCTTCAAGTTCTGGGAGGCAACTAAGAGTTGTGGCAATTGGGCTGGAGAGATGGCCTAGCGGTTAAGAGCGCTGACTGCTCTTGTAGAGGACCTGGGTTCGATTCCCTAGCACCCACAGGGTGGCTGAGAACCATCTTTAACTCCAGTTCCAGGGGAATCCAGTGCCCTCTTCTGACCTCCATGGCATTGCACAACACGGGTGCACAAACCTACAGGCAGACAGTACATTCATACACATACAAAAATAAATTTTAAAAAATGTTTAAAAAAGAGGTGGCACACTCCTTTAATCCTAGCACTCAGAAGGCAGAGGCAGGTGGATCTTTGTGAGTTCAAGGCCAGCCTGGTTTACAGAGCAAGTTCCAGGACAGCTGGGACTACAGGGAGACCCTGTCTTGAAAAGACAAAAAAAAAAAAAAAAAAAAAAAAAGTTGTGGCAATAGCCTGTGTAATCTGGGGAGTCTCTTGGACTACCCAGGCCGACAACTCAAAAAACATGCCTGGAACTGTTTCTTGTTATGTAGACTTCAGCTATGTATATGGACTCATGTAGAGATATTATGTGTGTAATTTGTCACTAGGTTGTTAGACTAATATGATTCGCTCTGGTTTTCCTATACTAGCTAGGCATATTTATTTCTCCTCTCTCTCTCTCCCCACCTAACCCCCCCCATTACTCCCCATTTAACGTGTCCCTATTTTCCCCATTCCTCCCTTAATACCACACTCCTATGGTCCCACCTTTTTTTTTTTTTGCTGGTCAAGTGGAGCAGTGGGGGTCCCACCTTTCTTGAGCTCATCCTTTCCCTTTATCACCAAATTACCTTGTAAAACCCTTCCTCCTACAACCCATTTAAATACCCCATTTTATCCATTTTTCCCTTAGTAACGCCTGTCTCCTACTATTCTTCTTTCTCAGGTTCCTTTTTCCCCTTTACCTCTCTGCCTCTTTCCATTTTCCTAGTTCCTGCAGTTACATCAGGATACATACATATGAGGATTTGGTGCTAGGATCCACAAATGAGGGACAACACATCTTTTGTTTTTCTGAGTCTGTGTTACTTCACTTAGCATAACAGTCTCTAGTTCTATCCATTTACCTGCAAATTTCATGATTTTGTCTTTCTTTACCACTGAGAACTCTATTGTATAAATGTACCACATTTTCATCATCCACTCCTCAGTTGAGGGACACTTAGGTTGCTTCCATCTCTTAGCTATTGTGAAAAGAGCAGCAACAAACATAGATGTATAGGTATCTCTGCAATACAATGAGTTCTTTGGGTATATGCCAATGAGTGTTATAACTAGGTCAAATCGTAGGTCCATTTTTAGTTGTTTTTTTTTGTTTGTTTGTTTGTTTGTTTTTTTGGTCTTTTCGAGACAGGGTCTCCCTGTAGTCCCAGCTGTCCTGGAACTTACTCTGTAGACCAGGCTGGCCTTGAACTCACAAAGATCCCCGTGCCTCTGCCTCCCTAGGATTAAAGGCGTGCACCACCATGCCTGGCTATGTATTTTTAGTTTTTTTAAGAGTTCTCTACACTGCTTTCCATAGGGGTTTCACAAGCTTGTGATGCTGCCAGAAGTGAATAACCACTCCCCTTTCCCCCACATACTCTACAGCATTTGGTATCATTTGTTCTCTTGATCTTAGCCAATCTGACTAGGGTTAAGATAAAATCTTAAAGTAGCTTTAATTTCCATTTCCCTAATTACTGAGGAGGTTGAACACTTTTTAAGATATTACTTAGCCATCTTTATTTCTTCTTTTGAGAACTCTGTTCAGATCCTTGGCCCATGTTTTAATCTGGTCACTTGTTTCCTTAATTCTGTTTTAAGTTCTTTATATAATTTGTATGTTAAACCTCTGTCAGATGTGGCACTGGTGAAGATGTTCTCCTACTCTGTTTTCTCTTCACTTCCTTGGTCCTTTTGCTGTATAGCAGCTTTTTAGTTTAATGAGATCCCATTTACTAATTGTTGACCTTAGTTCCTGAGCAACTGATGTCCAATTTAGAAAGCCCTTTCCTACACCTGTATCTTGAAGGTTACTGCCAATGCTTTCTTCTAACAATTTCAGAGGTTCAGGTTTCACAATGAGGTCTTTGATCCGTTTGGAGTTGACTTTTGTGCAAAGTGAAAGGGTCTAGCTTTGTTTTTCTAAAGGTGGTGATCCAGTTTTGCCAGCACCATTTGGTGAAGGTGCTATTTTTTCCTACAGTGAGAATTCTTGGCCTTTGTCAAATATCAGGTGGCTGAAACTGCATGTACTCATGTTTGGGTCTTCTATTATGCTCCATTGATTTATGGGTCTATTTTTCTGCCAGTACCATGATGTTTTTATGACTATAGCTTTGTAGTATAGCTCTGTAGTTTGAAATCTTGTATAGTAATTCCCCATGCATTGATTGCTCTTTGTGCTCAAGGTTGCTATCTGGGGTCTTTTGTGCTTCCTTACGAATTTTAGGATTTTTTTTTCTAATTCTTTGAAGAATGTCATGAGGAATTTGATTGGGACTGCACTGAATCTATAAATTGCTTTTCAGGGGTTGGTCATTTTAACAATACTAATTCTTCTAATCCATGAGCATGGGAGGTCCTTCCATTTTCTCATGTCTTCCTCAATCTCTTTCTTAAAAGATTAAAATTTTTCATTTGTGGAGATCTTTAATGTCTTTGGTCAGCTTTATTCCGAGATTTTTTTGAGGCTATTGTAAATAGGAGGGTTTCCATGTACTCTTCCCCTACTTGCTTGTTATTGGTATATAGAAAGGCTACTGATTTTGAAGATTAATTTTATAACCTGCCACGTTACTGAATGTATTAATTGTTTCTAGAAGTTTTCTGGTGGAATTTTTGGCAGTTCTTAGGTATCATATCATCTGCAAAAAGGGATACTTTTACCTCTTTTCCAATTAGTACTCCTTTAATTTCCTTCCCTTGTCTTATAGCTCCAGCAAGGGTTTCAAGCACTATATTAGGAAGGAGTTCAGATAGTGGACAGCCTTGTCCAGTTCCTGATTTTAAGGGAAATGCTTCTATTTTTTGTCCATTTAGAATGATGTTAGCCATGGTTCTATTGTATATAGCTTTAATTATGTTGAGGTATGTTCTCTCAAGTCCAATTCCCATAAAAGCATGGTGAATTTTTTTTTTTTTTTTTGAGACAGGGTCTCCCTGTAGCTCTGCCTGTCCTGGAACTTACTCTGTAGACCAGCTGGCCTCGAACTCACAGAGATCCACCTGCCTCTGCCTCCCAAGTGCTAGGATTAAAGGCGTGCACCACCATGCCCGGCATTTATTTATTTCTGTATGTGTATCAATGTACTGTCTGCATGCAGGTCTGTGCACCCGTGTCGTGCAATGCCACGGAGGTCAGAAGAGGGTGTCGGATTCCCCTGGAACTGGAGTTCTCCTGGAATTGGAGTTTCAGACGGTTCTCGGCCACCATGTGGGTGCTGGGGATCGAACCTGGGTCCTCTGTAAGAGCAGTCGGCGCTCTTTACTGCTAGGCCATCTCTCCAGCCCCAAGCATGGTGAATTTTATCAAAGGCCTTTTCTGCCTCTATTGAGATGACCGTCTGATCTTTGTCTTAGAGTCCATTTCTATGACTTATGACAATTACTGCATCTCTGGAATAAAGGTAACTTGGTCATAGTGGATGATCTTTTTGATGTGTGGCTGTATGCGGTTTACAAGTATTTTGTTGGAATTTTTCCATCTATGATCATTAAGGATATGGGTCCATAGTTTTCTTTTTTGGTTATATCTTTACCTGGTTTTGGTATTAGAGTGATGCTAGTTTTATAGAAGGAATTTGGGGATTCTCCTGATGTTTCTATCTTTCTGAATAATTTAATACTGGTTGTAGATCTTCTTTAAATGTCTGGTAAGTGCTTGCTTCAGCAGCACATATACTAAAATTGGAACAATACAGAGATTAGCATGCCCCTGAGCAAGAATGACACATTAATGTCTGGTAAAAAAAAAAATTCTGCACAGATTACAGAATTCTGTAAATCCATCTAGGCCTAGGCTTTTTTTTTTTTTTTTTTTTTTTTTTTTTTTTTTAGAGGTTTTTTTTTTTTTCAACTTCCTTATATGTCATGGGTCTGTTAAGTTGATCTCTTCTTGGTTTAGCTTTGGTGAGTCCCATAATTTTAGATAAACATCTATTTCTTTAAAGTTCAAATTTAATAAGGATAGGTTCTTATTCTTAAAGTATTCCCCTATAATGTTCTGGATCCTTCTGTTGTCTGTTGTGATCTCTAATTTTGTTGATTTGGAGTTGTTCTTTCTTTCTTTTGGTTAATTGGGCTAAAGGTCTATCTTGTTTTTCTTTGCAAAGAACTAGCTCTTGGATGGATTCATTGTATTATTTTCTTTGTTTCTATTTCATTAATCTCTGCTCTGATTTTTGTTATTTCTTCTTGTCTGTGGGTTTGGGCTTTGTTGTTGCCTTTTCAGAGCCTTGAGTTGAAATGTAAGGTCATTTATTTGTGCTCCTTCTGCTGTTTTGATGTAGGCACTTAGAGCTATAAACTTCCCTCTTAGGAGTGCTTTAAAATGTCCCAGAGGTTTTGTTGCATTGTCCTTTTCATTTAATTCCAGGAATACTTTTATTCTTTCTTAATTTCTCCTTTGACCCATTCATTATTCAGGAGTATGTTGTTCAGTCTCCATAAAATTGTATATAGTTACTAGGGCTTTTTCTGGTGTTGATTTTAAGCTATATTACACTGTGATCTGAAAGAATGAATGGAATTATTTCAATAATTTTGTGTTTGTTGAGGTTTGTTTGGTACCCCAGTATGTGGTCAATTTTGGAGAAAGTTGGCTAGGGTACTGAATAGAAGAGAGATGGCCTAGCAGTTAGGAGCGCCGACGCTCTTGCAGAGGACCCGGGTTCGATCCCCAGCACCCACATGGCGGCCGAGAGCCGTCTGAAGCTCCAATTCCAGGAGAACTCCAGTTCCAGGGGAATCCGACACCCTCTTCTGACCTCCGTGGCATTGCACGACACGGGTGCACAAACTTGCATGCAGACAGTACATTCATACACATAGAGAAATAAATAAAAATTAATTAAAAAAATTAAAAAAAAAAAAAAAAGAAACTGTATTCTTGGGGCTGGAGAGATGGCCTCGCAGTTAAGAGTGCTGACTGCTCCTGCAGAGGACCCGGATTCGATTCCCAGCACCCACATGGCGGCTGAGAACAATCTTTAACTCCAGTTCCAGGGGAATCTGACACCCTCTTCTGACCTCCGTGGCACTACACAACACGGGTGCACAAACCTACATGCAGACAGTACATTCACACACATAAAAAATAATAAAATATATTTTTAAAAACAGTGTATTCTTGCCAGGCATGGTGGAGCATGCCTTTAATCCCAGCACTCGGGAGGCAGAGGCAGGCGGATCTCTGTGAGTTCAAGGGTAGCCTGGTCTACAGAGTGAGTTCCAGGATAGCTGGGGCTACAGGGAGACCCTGTTTCAAAATACCAAAAAAAAAAAAAAAAAAAAAAAAAAGTAAAGGCAACCCACCATGCTCAGAAAAAGAAAGTGTATTCTTTGGTGCTTGGGTGAAATGTTCAGTAGATATGTGTTAAGTCCATTTAACATATGGTATTGTTTAATTCAAACATCTGTTTATTCTTTGTCCAGGTGACCTGTTTAATGGAGACAGTGGGGCACTGAAGTCCCCTACTACTAGCAAGGTGGGATTAATCTGTGTCTTGAAGTCCTGTAGTATTGTGTTTATGAAGTTCAGTGCAGCAGTTCCTTTGATAAGAATGAAGGGATTTGCCGGACGTGGTGGCCCACACCTTTAATCCTAGCACTTGGGAGGCAGAAGCAGGCAGATCTTTGTAAATTCAAGGCCAGCCTGGTCTACGGAGCAAGTTCCAGGACAGCTGGGGCTACAGGGAGACCCTGTATCAAAAAGACCAAAAAAAAAAAAAAAAAGAATGAAAGGATCTTCTTTATCTCTTCTGATTAGTTTTAGTTTGAAGTCTATTTTGTCTAATTGCAACTCCTGTTTCCTTCTTAGTGCCATTTGCTTGGAATATTTTTTCTATCATTTCACCTTAAGGTAGTGCTTGTCCTTGAATGTGAGATGGGTTTCTTGCAAACAAAAGGATGGATTTTGTTTCTTTTTTTATTTTTTATTTATTTATGGTCTTTTCAAGACAGGGTCTTCCTGTAGCCCCAGCTGTCCTAGAACTCACTCTGTAGACCAGGCTGGCCTTGAACTCACAAAGATCCGCCTGCCTCTGCCTCCCGAGTGCTAGGATTAAAGGCGTGCGTCACCACGCCCGGCTTGGATTTTGTTTCTTAATCCATTCAACTAGCCTGTGTATTTTGACCAGAGAGTTCAGTCCATTAATATTTAAAGTTATTATTGAAAGATGTGTATTGGTCTGTCCTTTTGCTTGCATTCTTTGTGTATATTTGTGTATCTAACTTTGTGTATCCACAGTTATCTCTTGATTTAGTTTCTTTTAGGTGCCCCTTGCGTATAGTCATTCCTTTCTTCAGCTTTTTGTATTGCTTTAAGTATTCTCTGAAAGGCTGGTTTTCTGGACATGAATTCTTTTGGCCTATTCATGTCACGGAAGATTTTTCTTTCTCCTTCAACTATAACAGACTTGTTTGCTGGGTAAAGTATTCTGTATTGATATCTATGGCATTTACAACAGAGCCTACTTTGGTCCAGGCTCTTCTGGCTTTCATAGTTTGCATTGAAAAGTCAGCTGTAATTCTGATGAGTTTTCATTTATATATGACTTGTTTTTCTTTTGTAGCTTTCAGTATTATCTCTTTGTTCTATACACTTAGTCTTTTTACTATGATATAGCAGGAGGAGTTTATTTTCTGGTCCTGTCTATTTGGTGTTCTGTGTTCTTCTTATATTTGTATGGGTGTGTCTTTCCTTTATTGTGGGAAATTCTCTTCTACAATTCTATTGACGATCTGGTCCATACCATTATTCTGAGATTCTTCTCCTTCCTCTATGTCTATGATCCATAAATTTGGTCTTTTCATAGTGTCCCACATTTCCTGCATATTCCATTCCTGTGGTTTTATCTTTTAATTTTTCATAGTCTTTGCTTGAGTGGTCCAATTCTTCAACTTTATCATCCATTCTTGATATTCTGTTTTCCATTTCATTCACTCTATTGCTGAGGTGTTCTCCTGTTGTTTCTTGTTGTTTTTTGGCTTACTGAGTGTTTCACTTCCTTCTTAATTTCAGCCAGAGTTTTCTTCAATATTTCTCTTTTGTGAATTCAGTCAAAAGTTTATCCCTATCTTCTTTGAGTTCTTTGGGTGTTCTTTAAATTCACTGAATTCTTTGATCATGTTTACGACTGTTATTGTAAATTCTGTGTCTTAGGTTATCTCTAAGGAGTCCTTACAGAACTCATCTATATGATTGGTGGTGTTTGCTGGGGACATATTATTTGGGATTTTCATATAATTATTTCGTTATTGTGATTTTGGCATGTGGATTCCTTTTACTGTTTGTGATTTTGGTGTGAAACTGAAGTCTTCCTTTGTTGAGTTGAAGAGTGATGTGGTTTATATTCTTGATATGCTTTGGTTGTTTACTTATTGGGTATAAAAAGCTGGTTGGTCTAGGCTTCAGGTTCTCTCTTTCGATTTTATACTGGAAGAAGCTGATGGCTCTAGTCCAACTAACTACTCAGGAGTTCCCCAAATGGTCCAAGTTAGGCACCAATAAGATACTCTCAGGTTCCTTCTAAGTTCTGGGCCCCTACTAGCCAGCAGGCACAGCACAATCTAGGAAGCTTGCGAGATGGAGGCTGGATTCAGGCATTTTCAGGAAGTATGCAAAGGTCTGGGCCCCTACTAAAGAGCAGAGAAGTCTAGTCCTGAGCAGTGGGAGGGGCTTCAGATGGTTCCAATGTAGGGTGATGGGCATGGCACAATTTGGGAAGTTCACCACCACACAGAGGCCATATTCAGGTGCTCACAGGTAGGCTGAAAATGTCTGGGGAATTTTTTTTAATGTATATGAGTGTTATGTCTGTGTGTATGTAAGTACACCCATGTTGTACAATGCACACAAAGGACAGAAGAGGGCATTGGATCCCCTGGAACTGGAGTTACAGATGGTTGTTATCCACCCATGTGGGTGCTGGAATTTGAACCCAGGTCCTCTGCAAAAGCAGCCAGTGCTCTTATCTGTTGAGCCATCTCTCCAGCCCCCAGGAAGATTATTTTTTTTAAGTTTATAAAATAGAATATTGAGTACTTTAATAACATATGAATTTCTTCCCTCTGCTCTCTCCCAGACTAGAAACAGGAAGATTATTTTTAAATATTCTTTCTGTCTCTCTTTTCTTCTCCTCCTCTCATTTTCATTTCTCATAGCACTATTCTCTCCCTCACCCCCAACATTGCACATACATACATGAACTTAAACACAAAATACAGAACTTTCCCACCAGCTGCAGGTAGCTCTCTCTACTGTTGGTATCACATCCCAGTCCTAAGGAAATACCCATGATTTCAGGTTTCCTTGGTCTTCAATATTTGTTCATACTACTTCTGCCAGGAGCATTCCCCTCAGCTTCTGATCTACAATAAATGCTTGTGCTTATTTCAAATGACTTGTCTTCTAGGAAATTCCTGCAGATTCCCTCTTCTCCTATACATCAGTGGAGAATTGGACCCCCTTCTGCGGTCTTCCTTAGTGTCCAATACATGTAGCTACTGGGTATAAAGGTCTGTCCATCTCAGCTCTAGACTAGGAGCATTTTGTGGGAAGAGCCTGTGCTAGTTTATAACCTCTTGAGCACAGGAATCTAATAAATAAATGAGGAAAACCACAGAGTAATCTGAAAAATTTATCCTCTATCCTTGTTATGCTTTCCACAAACCAAAACATTCCTCTATTTTGGCTCTAGACAGTCTATAATTATATTCATATATATTTATAGTCACTATATTTAATGCTTAAAGAACATTATAACATTTTTATCATTTTAGTGTAAGAACAGTAAATAAAAACTTAAATTTCCTCTACATAGATCAGTACTTTAAAATATAAGTTCTTCTCCTTGAAAATATAATGCAGTGCATGAAAAAATAAATAATTTATATTATCTGGGTGACTACTGTAATATTTTACAAGGATGAAACAAATAGCTTCTAAAATATTTATTTTAGTAATCATGTCTTTTAAAGAAAAATATACTGAAGGTCTTCAAAAGCTTTATCTAGAAAAATGTGATCCTAACAGAGGAAAAAAATAGCAAATTCCTTTAGTACCACACAGGAAGAAAGTCCAGTCTTCTGAGAACAGCACTATGCAACAGGATTTGGTAGGCCCAAGTATACCAAACATCAGACTAGGAATCCAAACTTCTGAATCCAACATTCCTTTCTCATGTTTTAATTTATCTTGAGAAATACATTTCTTTAATTGTATAAGCATCTTTTTTTAAAAAGTCTTAATCATACCATGTGAAAATAGCTTTTCAACTTTTTAGCTTAATGGAGGTGAACCGGTATATGGAATGTTGAAGCTTTTTCCTAATTTATTTTTTTAAAGATTTTTAAATTTTTTGTTTATTCATGTGTATGTGTATGTGTGTAGAAGCATGTATGTATGCCCATTGTGCTGGATAGCTTTAGTGTCAACTTGACACACCTGGGTTGAGGGAGCCTCAATTGGGGAATTGGCTCCATTGGACTGGCCTGTGGCCATGTCTGTGGAGTATTGTCTTGATTGTTAGGCAATGTGGGAGGGCCCAGCCCACTATGGGTGGTGCCACCTCTGGGCAGGTTGTTGTGTACCTTATAAGAGGGCAGGCTGGGCATGGGCCAGGAGAGCAAGCCAGTAAGCAGCACTCCTCCATGGCCTGTGCTTCAGCTCCATCCTCCAGGTTCCTGCCCTGAGTTCCTGCTTTGGGCTCCCTGAGTGATGTACTGTGACCCAGGAGATGTGAGCTGAATTAACCCTTTCCTCCCCAAGTTGGTGTCAGTCAGAGTGTTTTGTCACAGCAATTGAAGATAAACTAGAACATCCATAGAGGTCAGAAGGTGTCAAATCCCCTGGAGCTAGAGTTACAGGTGGTTGTGAGCTGCCTGATCTCAGTACTGGGGACCTAACTTGGGTCCTCTGGAATAGCAACCAGGGCTCTTAATTGCTAAGCCATCTTTCCAGTGCTGCTTTTCCTGATTTCTAAAGTGATGGTCAAACTAGAAGATATGCCAAAAAAGAGAACATCTGTGATGGTTAATCCTGGGTGTCAACTTGACTGGACTAAGGAACAAATAAAAGGGTCTTCTGATTGGACCACCTCAACCCGGATGGCCCACCCCAAATGTGGGTGTTACCTTCTGCCGGCAGGCAGTATTTAAGGCCACAGCAGTGGGAGCTGGTCCCTTTTATTTCCTCCTGCGGCTTGCTTCGCTCATCTGGTGAGTTTGTCTTGCTGCTGTGATCAACCTTTCTGATCCCAGCGTGTACTGAGACCAGCAGATCTCCTGGAATCCATTCGGGCCTTCAGCACTAGACTGGGACTCCTGAGACATCCAGCCTTGTGGACTGAGCGGTTCCCTGGATTCCCGGCCTCTCCAGTTCGGCGCTACTGTTGAGCTCCGTCATGTGAGCAAATCAATAAATTGTATATAGTTATATATACTCATCCTGTTGCTTCTGTTTCTTTAGAGAACTCTGACTAATACAACATCTAAAATAATGTCCACTCACACACAGAAGAAATGCCATTACTGTGCGTAGTTTGATTGGGGGAGCTCAAAAGCACCTCTCCTGTCCTCTGCCACTGAGACCGCCTAATTTAGTCATATTTGAAAGGATGGCAATTCATAGCTATTAATAAGGGAAAAAAACTACCATCTTTTTCCACAAAGGAGATTTATATGTTATGTGAATAATGGCACTACCTTAACTGCTCGTGGATTTTATAATTTTATAAGATCCTTGATTTTACTCAGGTATTTTAAAGATATTTAACTATAGAAAAACTTAAAATATGTCAGCTATAGTTTTAGCTTTCACTCTCTCTCTCATATTTTAATGAAGGCACTAAACTGATGTTGAAATTGAGATGACATAAAGTCTATCAAGAAGATATTAGTAGTCAAAAACCAGAAAACCTTTTTCTTCCTTCATTTAAAGCTTTGCTGTAAGTTACTGTGTGGGATAACTTTAATTGTCAACATGACATGCCTGAGTTGAGGAACCCTCATTTGGAGAACTACCTCCATTGAACTGGCCTGTGGCCCTGTCCGGTGGGGCATTTTCTTGATTGATTGTTGAGTGATGTGGGAGGGCCCAGCCCACTATGGATGGTACCACCCCTGGGCAGGTCGTCCTGTATTATGTAACAAAGCAAGTTGAATGTGGATCAGGAGAGCAAGCTAGCAAGAAGCTATCCTCCATGACCTGTGTTTTAGCTCCTGCCTCCAAGTTCCTGCCCTAAATTCCTACTTTAGGCTACCTTAGTGATGAACTGTGACCTGAAAGTAGTAAGCCATTTAAGCCCTTTTTTTCCCCAAGTTGATAGTGGTCAGAGTGTTTTGTCACAGCAACTGAAGGCAAACTAGAACACAAATTGGTACCAGGAGTGGGGTACTGCTGTGACTAGCCTGACCCAGTCGTTTTATGGAAGACTGTGGAAGTGTTTGGAACTTTCAGCTGGAAAAGTCATTGAATGCTTAGAGTTTAGAGAGCTGATGCTGGGCAGCTTGGAACAGTTATACTGTAAGAGATAAAGAGAATGGAGACCTAGTTCATGAAGCTTCATAGGGAAGCAAAGACTATCAGGGCTGTTTGTGTTGAATTAATAATTTTTGGAAGAAAAACCTTTTGTACTTTACTGGGACAATTGATGTTGGTTAGCTGGGGCTGAAAATCAGCTGTGACTAGCAAGATACTGGCAACATCAAGGTGAAATCTGAGAAATATTTCCTCAGGGTCAGCACACAGAAGCTGTGGTACAAAGGGGGTCAGAGCCTCCATCTCAAGCTAGGAGCAGGACTTGGTAATATGTAGGAGTCTCCTTCATGGTTCTGGTGATGAAAGTGTAAAGGGGTCATAGGCAGCAGCTGAGGCATGGTACCCTGAGAGGCCAGGAAAGGCCATTGGTAAAAGTGCAGCCTCAGTTACAGTAAAGACCCCCAGGACTAAAGGGGTCATGGACAAAATCTGAGGCTTTGCACCAAGAGGCCAGAAGAGCCTATAGGTGAAGGTAAAGCCTCAGTTTTGATGGAGACACCAGCTTTTTGGAGATGCCAGGCAGGACCATGGGACAACATCAAGGGCAACACCAGGTAGGGAACTCAGCCAGTCTGTGTTCTCACAGTCTGGGCCTGTGAGAGAAGTATGCTGTGGAATGCCAGAGCCAGAGAAGTGGAGCTGCCAAAACTCTTTGGAGACAAGAAAATTATGAGTTAATCCCAAATGTCCAGCTAGTATGCTAGCTTAGGTTTTGCTTAGGTGTGCCCGATTCTTCCCTTCTGCAATAAGAAAGTACTTGCTTTGGATTTTATAGGTGCCCACATTAAGAGAATTTTAAGAAAAACTTTGAACATTTAAAGTGTTTGAATTGTTAAAGGCTGTGGGACTTTTAAGGTTGTACTGTCTCATGTTGTGATACTAATATTAACATCTATCTTGGGGACAAGAAATGGAAAGGTTGTGGTTTAATAACATTGCCCTTCTCAAGTTGAGAAGGGGGTCAATCGTGCTGGATAGCTTTAGTTGTCAATTTGACAAACTGGGTTGAGGAAGCCTCAATTGAGGAATTGCTTCCATTGGACTGGCTTATGGCCATGTCTGTGGGGCATTTTCTTGATTGTCGAATGATGTACGAGGGCCAAGCAGAGCCCACTGTGCATGGTGCCACTGCTGGGCAGGCGGTCCTATATTGCATACAGCACTAGGTTGAGCACATGCCAGGAGAGCAAGCCAGTAAGCAGCATTCCTCTATGCCCTGTGCTTCAGTTCCTACCTCCAGGTTCCTGCCCTGAATTCCTACCTTGGGCTCCTTCAGTGAATGACCTGGGAATAGTAAGCCAAAGAAATCCTTCCCTCCACAAGCTGATAATGGTCAGAGTATTTTGTCATAGAAAGTGAAGGCAAACTAGAACAGTTACAAGATATTTTCCCTTTTACAACTACCTGTAACATTAATTCTATTTCGGACAGCTGTCGTTCTATGGTCCTAACTTTGTATAACGGATCTCTCCCACCTATGATTCTCAACAAACACCAATGGCAAAGTAGCCTCTCCTCGGGTGAAGGTGCATCTGGTTAACTGTCAGCGTACATGACCACAGCTTAAAGACTTGGCTGTTCACCCACAGAGAAACAGCCTAAACATAAATTTCATTTCATTTGTAGCATCGGCATTGAAAAAGATAGGCCCTGAGCTTTCTCTCATCTTTATTGTTTATTATCTGTCTCTGTCTGTCTCTTTCTCTCTCTCATGTGTGGGGGGGGCGGCGTAGGGGGGTGATGCATGGGTACATGAATAGATCAGAGGAAGATGTTGAGTGTCTTCCTCTATGGATCTATACCTTAAAACAAGGTCTCTTGCCGAACAACTGAGCAACCAGGATCCCCCACTCTACCTCCTGACACTGGGGTAAAGGTTTGAGCTCAAATCTTCCAGCTTGTACAGCAAGCACTCTTACCCAATGAGCCATCTCTCCAGCCCCTTCATGTTTAAACCATCAGCTCTATGACCTCTGCATCTACGGATGACTTCATGCCATTGTTTTGTCTAGGAGAAAGGTACTCCCCTCCATAGGCATTTATCAGAGTTGTTACACAGATTCCTTAGATACACTTAAGCATAAAAAAAATCTGACATACCATTCATATAGACACATCACCAATATATGTAATTTAATGCTATTTTATAATATAAACTCAAAAATCTAGAAAGTATTTTTAGATAAGAAAAAGATGAGATCTTCCCTTAAACACACACACACACACACACACACACACACACACATACACACACACGCAAATGGATACCTCATACTCCATCAAAATAATTTCCCCATTAATAATCAGAAAAAATCATTTTGCCAATTTTATTCTCCCAATGGAGACCAGTAATTATCACTAAAGTAACATTTTCAGAAGGGCATATACAGACCCTCTGAAACTTGAAAAACATGACAAGGTATTTTAACTGCACTCAGATATATCCAGAGTCATTCAAGCATTCCTTCACTCTGTAATAAAAGGTATCTGCTCTAGTGCCAGAAACTATGAAAACAAAACCATCAGGTCCAAACCCTGGGAATAGTAAGTGGGAAATGGACAGGGAAAAAAATCCAGACATTATTAGAAATGTACCCAGATATATAGTTAACACTAAACATCGCCCCAGATTGTTACTGTTTGCTGTTAAGGAGTAAGCAAATAAATAGATAGATAGATAGATAGATAGATAGATAGATAGATAGATAGATACTATAGATCATAAAGTGAAGAATAAACCATGCAAATATATGTGCCAATCTGCCACTCAACAGTCAAACTAGTAAGAAGGAATTTGAAATGGTTTTGACTGATAACAGTAGGATTATTTGTCTTCACTAAGGAAATGTTTTAAAACTAAGTTGTAGTTAATATGTACTATAGTTACACTGTGGTGACGGTTTGGCCCAGTTTTATAAACAACAGATTACAAAACTTGCAACATCAATAAAGACTTACTACTGTAAATACAATGAAGCATTTCCAAAAGAACTGCCCATGCCAATGACTCTAAAGTTTTGTATACTACCCAGTTTCACTACTGATAAAAATATCATTTAAAGATTTTTTTTAAGGAATACAGACAGAGCATTAAGAAAAACATTCTTAGCAGCATAGCTTAGGATACTGCTTTTTATAGCTGGTGTGCTCTGTAATGTGGGGCAAGTAAGCTGATTCTAACAATAAGCACCAGAAATAGCAGGATATTCTCAATATAAAATTTGTATTATTGATAATATTAGTCTCATTTACTCCTATTCCAACATAATTTCTTGAATGACAATCAGAAGTTGGTACTAATGTGTCCATAGAACAATACATGGGACAAAGCCCAATTATGAAAGAATAGTAGTTACTTTTTCTTGGGGGGGGTCTTTTTGAGACAGAGTCTCCCTGTAGACCCAGCTGTCCCAAAACTTACTCTGAAGACCACCTCTACCTCCCGAGTGCTGGGATTAAAGGCGTGCGCCGCCATGCCCGGCTTAGTGGTTCCTTTTATGAGGAAGGAAAGAACTACTCTACTCACTCAGAAAGGGGTCCATGGTAGCTGGAAAAGTTCTATTTCATGACTGGGTCATAGTTATGAGGTAGAGAAGTATATCCCTTATGGCAATTCATACTTGTAATTAAGTGGCTTTCTACATCTTATTTTATCTTATAATAAAAGATTTTTTAATTAATTAAAGTAGAGCAGAGGGTGAACAGTTACCCACTATCACAAATTATGCAGTCGAGTTTCTCGCACTTGGGGAAATCACAGGGCTCAGCACATCCACAGTGCAATGGATGAACCTTACCTTAAGACAACCAACCACCTTTTTTTTTTTTTATTTATTTTTTTTTATTTTATTTATTTATGTGTATGAATGTACTGTCTGCGTGTAGGTCTGCGCACCCGTGTCGTGCAATGCCGCGGAGGTCAGAAGAGGGTCTCGGATTCCCCTGGAACTGGAGTTCTCCTGGAATTGGAGTTACAGACGGTTCTTAGCCGCCATGTGGGTGCTGGGGATCGAACCCAGGTCCTCTGCAAGAGCGGTCAGCGCTCTTAACTGCTAGGCCATCTCTCCAGCCCCCAACCACCTTCTTGATCATAGTATCTCCACTACTAGGTGAGTATCAACCAAAGATTATAAAAACACCAGTAGAAGGAAGAATCTGGGGCTAGAGAGAAAGCTTCACTGCTGACCTGCCTGCTGCACAAACAGAAGGACCTGAATTTAATCCTCAAAATTTCCATTAAAAAAGAACCCACAATATCATGGGCACCCAGAAGACAGAGACAGGTAGATCTCTGGAGCTCATAAGCCAGCTAGCCTAGCCTACTTGGTAGTTCCAGGCCAATGAGATGGATGGCACCTAAGGAACAATACCAAGACCATCCTCTGGGGTCCACACACATGTACACATACACACACACACACACCCCTACACATAAACAACCCCCACATACACATACTAAATAAATAAATAAATAAATAAATAAATAAATAAATAAGAACTCAAGCAACTATGAGATCTTGGTGTAACTTACTGAGGTTTTAATATCTCTTAGAAACAACAGAGGAACAGGGCTGGAGAGATGGCCTAGTGGTTAAGAGCGCCGACTGCTCTTGCAGAGGACCCAGGTTCGATCCCCAGCACCCACATGGCAGCTGAGAACCGTCTGTAACTCCAATTCCAGGAGAACTCCAGTTCCAGGGGAATCCAACACCCTCTTCTGGCCTCTGCGGCACTGCATAACATGGGTGCACAGACCTACATGCAGACAGTACATTGATACACACAAAAAATAAATAAAATTAAAAAAATAAAAAACAACAACAGAGGAACAAATAAAAACATATGTTTAGTCTCAGCTTTTTATAATTTTCACTTTTATTTATGTATTTTTTTATGTATATGTTTACTTGCATGTATGCATGTGCACCAGGTGCATGCCTGGTGGCTGTGGAGGCCAGGAGAGGGCATCAGATCCCCTGGACCTGGAGTTATAGATATTTGTAAGCTACCATGTGGGTGCTGCAAGAACAGCAGATGATCTTACCTGCTGAGCCATCTCCTCAGCCCTTAGTCACAGCTTCTTTAATATGGAAAATCAGGATGATATTAATGAAGATGAAATAAAAAAAAAACCACTTGTGGAAATAGTTTGAAATAGTGTAACATTCTCTATAAAGGCAAAGTACCCCTATAATCACATAAAATATATAGTGCCACTTCCCTCCTTAAAGCTTCACTGACATCATTTACTACTAATCTTAAAAATCTTTGTAAAAAACTCAATAGACAGGCAGCACTGAAAGGTATATCATGTAAGGAGACATGCAGCAGGGGGAGGGATATCATGTAAGGAGACATGCAGCAGGGGAAGGGATATCATGTAAGGAGACATGCAGCAGGGGAAGGGATATCATGTAAGGAGACATGCAGCAGAGGAAGGGATATCATGTAAGGAGACATGAAGCAGGGGAAGGGATATCATGTAAGGAGACATGCAGCAGGGGAAGGGATATCATGTAAGGAGACATGCAGCAGGGGAAGGGATCATGTAAGGAGACATGCAGCAATGGAAGGGATATCATGTAAGGAGACATGCAGCAGGGGAAGAGAAAGAGACATGCAGCAGAGGAAGGGATCATGTAAGGAGACATGAAGCAGGGGGAGGGATCATGTAAGGTGGCACAGACAGTACCTTGTACAAGTGACCATGGCACAGTTACACACACAATATCTTCTTCACTGTCTGCCAAGTCATGAACCACAGCATACAGGGTTTTTCCTTTGTATTTCCAAAAATAATCTCTCTTTCTAATTTGCTCAGACTTTATGTGCTAGCTGTAGCCCTGTTCAAAGGTTCTCCATGAATTAAGGACCTTCTTGTTGTCAAAAACTTAAAATATAAACTACTGAAAGTTTCTATAAAGACACACAACAAACTTGATTACCAGTAAATGTGGACATTTTAGTTCATTTTGTGTGAACTGCCAATCCATATTCTTGGCCCATGTTTTCTACTTTTTTTTTTTTTTTTTTTTTTTATTTCTGTATGTGTATCAATGTACTGTCTGCATGCAGGTCTGTGCACCCGTGTCGTGCAATGCCGCGGAGGTCAGAAGAGGGTGTCGGATTCCCCTGGAGCTGGAGTTCTCCTGGAATTGGAGTTTCAGACAGCTCTCGGCCGCCATGTGGGTGCTGGGGCTCGGACCCGGGTCCTCTGCAAGAGCAGTCGGCGCTCTTAACCGCTAGGCCATCTCTCCAGCCCCTCTACTTCTTTTTTCCATGAGTAATAACTATTTAATTTAAATTAAGCTTTGCCAAATACACTGTATATCTCTTTTTCTAGTCTATGAAAACTTAATATTGCAAGAGTATAAACTGATAACAACTTCTGAAGAACATTTTAGTGACAACCAGTAAAGCTGAAAGTATAAATGCTATGTCCCAACCATTCCACCCCCAGGTTCTACCTCAGGAAAGCTCTCAAACCTGAGTACAGAGACCCACTTATAAGGCTGTTCATTAGAGAAATGCCTGTAACTTCAGGAAAGCAAAAGTGGCAAAGGCCTTCATAATCTAGACATCCTTTCATTTCCCATCCTTACTCTCTTCTCTCCCAAGTTCTATTCATTTACTGGACTGTTCACTGTCATAAGCAGCATCACGAAGCACCTTCTCTGAGCAGGTACCATGCTAGGCAGATGGCCATGCTCAGTGACTTGCAGCTGCCCTACCAGAGCATGGACTCCTCAGCAGATCTTTTCTGTCCTTCCTCTGGGTCCTGACCTAAGATTAAAGTATTTGTCTTTGCTCCATTATCCTTGTTATTCAGTGACCTAGTAATGTAGAAGTGGGAAAAAAATAAATAAAAATAAGAAAAATTAAAAAAAGAAGTGGGGACGTCCCTAAAACACATTCAGTGAAATACCTGAACAAAGGAAAATTCTTTTCTTACTGCTCCCTATCCAATTACTACCAAACAAAAAGAAAAGAAAAAGCTTGGTCTATTATGTAGACCAAGCTGTCCTCAAACTCACAGAGATCTGCCTACCTCTACCTCCCAAACATTAGGATTAAGGACATATGTCACCATGCATGGCCCATCTATCCATTTTGAGTTTGGTTGCAGGCATGGTGGCACACGCCTTTAATCCCAGCACTCCGGAGATAGAGGCAGGGAGGTTCTCTGTAAGATCAAGACCAGCCTGGTCTCTATAGCAAGTTCTAGGCCAGCTGAGCTTACAAGGAGACTCTGTCTCAGAAAGACAGAAAAAAAAAGTTTGCTCAAAGTCTACCTTCAATTGTAGAATAATACTTTCATCAAGACGTCTTGATCAACACAGTAGTCAAAAAGTACAAAGAGTAAAAATTTTAAATCCCAAGAGATATTATCTTACAAATGATATTCAGGTCATAATGAAATAAAATAAAAGCAGACCTGCCTGTCTCTGCCTCCCAGACACTGGGATTAAGGACATATGTCACCATGCCCGGCCCATCTATTAATTTTGAGTTTGGTTCAATCACAAGTGAACCTACAGAAAATATACAAATGAATTGAGATTTAATAATATATTCTTGTATGAGGGGGTTATTGGCAAGTCAGGGAAGAAATTAAATCCTAGAATCAAATGAAAATGAAAACTCAACAGAACTTAGGGATACAGCAAAGAGTTCTAAGAAGAAAGTTCATAGCTGTAAGTGCATAAATTAAAGACAGAAATCAAATAAGTAACTTAATGATATACTTCAGGGTCTTCGAAACATAAGAAAAGGACAAATTCAATCCTTTTGAGGGGGGGCGGGGGGTCTTTTTGAGACAAAGTCTCCCTGCAGCCCCAGCTGGCCTGAAACTTGGTATGGAGACCAGGTTGGCCTTGAACTCACAGAGATCCACCTGCCTCTGCCTCCTCAGTGCTGGGATTAAAGGTGTACCACTATGCCTGGCAACCAAACTCAAAATTAATAGATGGGCCATGCATGGTGACATATGTCCTTAATCCTAGTTTTTGGGAGGCAGAGGCAGGCAGATCTCTGTGAGTTTGAGGATAGCTTGGTCTACATAATAAGTTCCAGGCTAGCTAACATAATGAGACCCTGTCTATAACATAGCATAACATGACATAAAAATAAAAATAATAGGTGGAAAAATAATAATGATGAGACAGAAATTAATAAAATGAAAACAAAGAACCATGGCACTGAATTCATTCTTAGAAAAAATAAAACAAACTAACAGACCCTTAAACCAAACTAACCAACAGAGAGAAAGAATACCTAAATTAATAAAATTGGAGATGAAAGGGGTGATATTACAACAAATACTAATGAAATTCAGAGGCTCTTCGTGGAATATTTTGTAAACTTTGACTCCAGTAAATTGGAAAAATCTAGAAATAAATATTTTCGACACACATTACCTACCAAACATAAACTTGGAGGATATGAACAACTTAAATAGATCTATAAAGCGCAATGAGACTGAAGCAATAAAAGAATCTCCCAACTTAAAACAAACCAGAAGAAAATGACCACATTTGTGGAATTTGGAAATTATAGAGGTAATAAATGAGAAAATGATGACAGGAGTGGCGTTCTAATGAGGCGCAAAGGTGGTTTCCATATGAGAATGGGGAACGGGGTCCCTTCTCATCTTATATCATTAAGAAAAACCTTGGAAACTTAGTAACCTTTAAAATATTAAAAAGGACCTTTATAAAAAAATTTTAAGTAGGAAATATGCCTTAAGCTAGATACAAAGGTGATGACTATAAAAGAAAGGGTTGGTAGATAAATATTATTATACTTAAATTAAGAAGTTATTCCTGGGCCTGGAGAGATGGCCTAGCGGTTAGGAGCACTGACTGCTCTTGCAGAAGACCCCGAGTTTGATCCCCAGCACCCACATGGCAGCTGAGAACCGTCCTTAACTCCAGTTCCAGGGGAATCTGACGCCCTCTTCTGACCTCCATGGCATTGCACAACACGGGTGCACCAATGTACATGCAGACAGTACATTCATACACATAAAAAATAAGTAAAATTAAAAAAATTAAAAAAAGAAGTTATTCTTTAAAACACACCTTAAAAAACAATAAAAGACAGTTTAAAAACTGTAAAACACAGCCAACAAAAGATTATTATCAAAAACATTAAAAAAAAAAAAAAACTGGGTATGATAGTGGTATACACCTTTAGTCCCAGAACTTGGGAAGCAGAGGCAAGAAGATCTCTGTAAGATTGAGGCCAGCTTTTTCAACATAGTTAGTTCCAGGCCAGCTGGTGCTACAGGATGACCTTGTCTCAAAAAAGACCAAATACGAATGAGTGAATGAATGAATGAATGAATGAAACAAACACAATTTACTAGGCAAAGGATCTTTTACAACTTAAACCAAAATACTAACCTGTTGTGGCTGAGGGAAGCAGAAATGGACGTCGGCACCACAGTCTGCAGCCCTTCCCCTTCTATCTCGGTGCCGAGCAGGCAGATGAGCTGCAGTTCTGGTAACCCTACACAGTTTACTTCATGCCAGCTTTTACCTGAGGAGAAATCAATGAATGGACAACAAAAACAAAAAATAAAAATGCCAAAATTCTACCAACTAGTTGAGCTACTTTCACTCCTACTATTACCTCCTTTCTTTACTTTTTAAATCTTTTCTGTTTCCTAGTTATTTCCAATATAAATGAATAAAGATTATAAAATTAACTGGAAAAATTAATAGTAATTGAAAAATCCTTATTATGTCAACAAAGCTAAATGTCAATCCAATTCCCCAAACTCCCACTGTTGCCCCAATAACAAAAGAATAAAAACAAGCAACTTACTCTCCATGAGATCCAGGTACACCAAGAATGCTATATAAGCTTGAGTGGCATCTCCTATATCTAATTCCATCATTTCTAAGTACTGAAAATCAAAATATAATTGTCAAATAGAGAAGGAAATCTCAAAAATTTCTTTTAATCAACAAGTATTTTGTTGTATGCATATTTATAAAACTACCTTCCAGATTTAGAAGTTAAAAGCAATAAAAGATCTGATCTATGTCTTAAAAATCTACTACTGTTAAGAGTAAATATAAGCTTATAGTCTCCCCTCTAGCAACCACAGGAGATTGGCTCCGAGACCCCAACCTTACCGACAACAAAATCTAAGAATGCTGGGGTCCCATATATAAAAATGCAGAAGCATTTGTATATCATCTCTGTAATCTTCCCAAGTACTTTAAGTAATCTACAGGTTACTTATAATTTGGTACATAATGCAAATGCTACATAACAGCTGCTATAATGTACGGTTTAGGGACAATAAAATGACCATAAAAGTCTGTACATGTACAGCGTACATGCAATTTTTCACATATTTTCAACTCAAAATTAACAACAAATCCTGCAGCTATGGAAGACTATTTAAAACTGTTAGGCAAATGACAGTGATTAAAACCCTGTGAGTGGGAATAAAATGACAGAGTACGTGAGAAGAAGTCTTCTCAGGGTGTTTCCTAAAAGATGGGCTACGAATTATGCCCTGTATGACTTGAGTAGAAGGAGAAGTAGAGTAATAGTACCAGTAACCACCCAAAGGTGGGAATAAGCTATTCCCATATATTCAGGAGCCTATAAAGAAACATAGCCACCAGAGGACAGAAAATTTGAGTACTCATTTCACTGGTTTATGTTAGTGGCCTCTAATGTGCTCGTGGAAAAGAGTCTGCTAAATTCCTAACTCTTCCCACTCAAGAATAGCCGTTACTGAGTTTAGAAGCAGACTACTTCTGCCAGGCGCACACCTTTAGTCCTAGCACTTGGGAGACAGAGGCAGGCAGATCTTTGTGAGTTCAAGGCTGGCCTGGTCTACAGAGTAAGTTCCAGGACAGCTGGGGCTACAAGGAGACCCTGTAGACCAAAAAAAAAAAAAAAAGAAGCAGACTACTACTTCTTTCAGGCTGGTCAGTAGAGGAAAAATTTTCTGAGACCTACCCCTACAAGGGAAGATGGAGGCTGTCCAAACAGGTCAGAAAGCAGGTATGGAGCAGAGCACAAGTGAGATATTAGCAGAGCCTCCATGGGGGCAGATGTGAAATCACCTTTCCCCATCTGCTACCTGGTAAATTACAGGTGCAAAAGAGGGGTGCTGTCTGCCACAAATCTCAGAAAGTGTTTGACAGTAACACTGAAACCCAATTTTGGGTCACGCTACAAGCTCTATATAAACCCAGCTTCAAATTCCAGCACCCACATAGGGGCTAACTCCAGTTCCAGGGGATCTGACGCCTTCTTCTGACCTCTGTGGGCACTGCACGACACAGGTGCACTTATATACATGCAGGCACAACATTCATACACGCGAAATAAAAATAAATTTAAAAATTTTAAGCTACTATTACTTATATAGTGCTTTCTATATAACAAATACCTTACAAAAATTACCCTATGAAGAAAGTACTATTATTATCCTCTATTTTTAGACGTAGAAACAGACATAATGAAATCAAGTCAAGAAATCCAGGCACAATGCGATCAACCAGGTAATGTAGCTAAAATTCAAACTTGGGAATTCTGAACTGGAGTTCATGTTCCTGGCCACTGTCTCGCTTCTAGAAAGGATAAAGGAAACAGAGTAAGAAGACAAAAAAAAAAAAAGAAAAACCTCAAGCAACGGGTGAAAAAAAGGGTCGCTCTTTTCAGACTAGTGTTTTCAAAAACTTCCTTTGTTGTTTTTAGCCTTTTATCTGTGAGTTAATACTCTGAAAAACAAAAGTGCATTGTATTAACGTACCAATCCTGCCCCTGAGATCTCTATAAAAACCCACATCTCCATTCATAATCTATCGACTGTGTGGCGTTACAAACACAAACCATCAATTTCCCAAGCAGAGGCAAGCAAAAAGCTATTCTTATTTCCTTTTCTGCTACTACAGAAAATACTCATAACGTGGGTAGTTCTACACTGGGCAAGAACCTACTTGAACTTTCTAAGAAATCTGAAAAATTAGGACTCTGCACCCATCAGAATCAAAATGATCCGACTTTGGGCCCAGGGCTAAGCCTAAATGTGTAGACTGAACACATCGTTCGTGGGGTGCGTCCTACCCTAACCCGCCAGCCTAAGCGGGAGCGCGGCCCGGGAGTTCCGCCTGCGGGTCTCCCACCTCCTGACCTTAGGGTGGGTTCCCATCCAGGCGTCCTCTGGGGCCCACGAGCGCGCGCCGCCGCCACCGGGAACGCCGCCCGGCTCTGGGCCGCTGCAGCCAGCAGCGGGCTCAGCATCGCGGCGCTCCTCCATGCCGCCGGTGCAGCGCCCGTGGTGCACCGCGACCCAGTCCGACCAGAAGCCTCGATAAACGCAACCGAGTTCCGCTTCCCGCTGCCTGTGGGACTCGGAGAAAAGTTGAGGCTTGGCCACGCCCCCTGACCAGGACACTAGCACCTGAGCGAACGCGCTGGTTTCTTTCCGGTTTACACACCTACCTTGTAAATAGGGACTGTAGAGTGGAGATGGTCACGAATAACCTGATTCCGGAGCCCTTTAACAGTTTTTGAGTCTGTGTTGTCCCTTTTGAGGGAGGAGAGTTTCTTAAGCCTTCTTTTTTTTTATTTTTTTTATTATTAATTTTATTTATTTCTGTATGTGTTTGAATGTACTGTCTGCATGCAAGTTTGTGCACCCGTGTCGTGCAATGCCGCGGAGGTCAGAAGAGGGTCTCGGATTCCCCTGGGACTGGAGTTCTCCTGGAATTGGAGTTTCAGATGGTTCTCGGGCCGCCATGTGGGTGCTGGGGATGGAACCCGGGTCCTCTGCAAGAGCGGTTGGCGCTCTTAACCGCTAGGCCATCTCTCCAGCCCCTAAGCCTTGTTTACCGTCACATCCTTGTCTTCGAGTCCTAGGACCGTGGTGTTGAAGCAGACCCACCTTTCAAGATTAGCAGAAACTTTCGGACCGGTATTGAGAACTGTCATAAACAAGCTTCTTAGAAACCAAAGAGCTGCACCTTCAGTAGGGAGAGCATGGCAAGCAGGATTTACCATCAGTGACATAGGCAGCCACTGGAGGTTCCCAATACATATTAATAGAATCACTGGGGTGATGGTGACAGATTGGAGAGGAGGAGGGTAGAAGCAGGGAGTGGTTAGGAGACTGGAGTATTGATGGAGCGGGGGGGACGTCTTCTAAAATTAAAAGCTCCAGGCAGAATAGAAATTACACCTTATTTTTTCTGCTTCATTTTCTTTTCAAAGCCAATTTTTCTTGAAGCTTTGTGCATTTCATACAAAATTTCCAATCAAATCTAGACCCATTCCGCCTTCATTGCCCTCCCACCCCACCAAAGCTCATGCATTCTACCAAACATGTTTTTCATCTTTTTCTCGGTATCTTTTAAATTTTTCAGTGCAGAAATTTACTGCTTCAAGAAGTTCACCGTTTCAGTCAGTTCTTTGACCCAGTCTTTTTGTTGTTGTTATTCCTTCCAATTTGCATCACTCCAAAACATGCATACATGCATGCCACATATATCATAGGTTTTAGCATCTTCAGCTTATGACTTTTTTTTTTTATTAGGCAGAACGATGTCATGTTTGAAGGTTCCTCCTTGGCAAGTCCAAACAACCATCATTTCTGCCCTTGTGCTCCACACTAGGGTTTTCCCTTCCCATGGAGAACTTCTACTTTCTAACATAATAGTCCAAGAACCTTCTGTTGAAAACAGACAGATAAGGATTTTAATGTGACCGTTATAACCAACGTCAACTAAGTACAACAACAACAAAAAAGTTTCCCAGATACCAAATGCTGTGAGGATGTGGAGAAAGCAGAACTCTTATCCACTGCTGGTGGGAGTGCAAACTTGTGCACCCACTGTGGAAATTAGCATAGAAATTCCTCAAAAAAAATAGAAGTTGATCTACCGTATGATCCAGCCATTCCACTATTGGGCATGTACTCAAATGACTCTATACCATATTACAGAAATATGTATTCATTGCTGCCCTTTTCATAATAGCCAGAAGTTGGAAGTGACCTGGTACATATACACAATGGAATATTACTCAACTCTTAAAAAAAGGAAATTTGCAGGTAAATGATGGAACTGGAAACAGTCATCCTGAGTGAGGTCACCCAGACCCAGAAAGACAGACATCACTTGTTCTGTCTCATAGCTGGATGCTAATTTTAAAACCTTAGATATATGCATGTTTCAATTTGAAAATCCAGAGAAGTCAGGAAACTAATAAGTACCCAGGAGGTGAGGAGGCTTCCTGAGAGGAGATGGAGATTACGGTGATATAAAGGGGGGAAAGGAGAATAGTAAAAGTAGGAAGAGTTAAATGGGGTGGGGAATAAATAGTAGAACAGGGTAGAGGAAGGAATATGGGGAGGAAATCTAATACTAAAAGCCTTTATAAAGAGGTATGTGGAGGGGCTGGAGAGATGGCCTAGCAGTTAAGAGCACCGACTGCTCTTATAGAGGACCCGGGTTGGATCCCCAGCACCCACATGGTGGCCGAGAACCTTCTGGAACTCCAATTCCAGGAGAACTCCAGTTCCAGGGGAATCCGACACCCTCTTCTGACCTCCGCGGCATTGCACGACACGGGTGCACAAACTTGCTTGCAGACAGTACATTCATACACATACAGAAATAAATTAAAATAAAAGAGGTATGTGGAAACCTACCACTATAGAAGCTTACTAGTATATATACATGTGTATTATAAGGACAGATTAAAAGGAGTTACCCAATAACAGGGGGACATTGCCCCTACTAGACACTATAAGGTGACAAAATAAAACCCAAAATGTCAGAAATTGACTAACTCTCTTACAGGTGTTCACCAAGGTTCCCACAGACCCTCAAACACAACTGGCCGTTACCCTTGCTCCTGGTTACCCACCAGAACTCAATAGTAAACCCTATTACTAATGATACATAAGCTTTAGAACAAACAAGGAGAAATCATGCTGGTACTGACTTCAGAGCCTTATCTCTACTGGGTAGTTTTGTAGTATTGGAAGGTGCTATGCTTGGTACCAGAAGGAAAAATAATCATCATCCTTACCTGGCTGTGAATCTTCTGAACTACAACAACTGACCTGACAAGATACGCCCAGCAGTGCAATAGTGGCACAAATATTATGGGAGTAACCAACCACTCTGTACTTGGACTTAGGGTCTACTTCATAGAATGGAGCCCATACCTGACATTGATATCAGCCTTAGGAACCTGAGGCTAGATCACAGTGCAGAGGGGAAGATCCAATACTAATTTTATACTTAACAGATGTAGTATTAGAATGCTTCCTAATGTGTTATTGTCATACCCATAGATTAATGCATCCCTCAACTCTCACCAGAAAACTTTCCTTATGCAGAAGATGGTGATTAACACTGGAACCCACAACTGCCAATGTGCAGAGAACAAGAGGCTTCAGAGTGTTTAATACCTGAATAGGACACCTGTATCCAACCTCTGCCTCCAAGGCTCAGAGATCATTGCAGAAGAAGGGAAGGAAAGATCGAAAGAGCCAGAGGTGGAGGACGGCCACAAAGAAATAGAATTTTCCAAAAGAAACAATCAAGGAAGTGAAGAGAAATCCCGCAGAGTGGGAGGAAACCTTCACTGCAGATACATCTGACAAAGCATTGATTTCCAGAATATATAAACTACTCAAAAAACAAAGAAGAAAACAAATGACCCACTCAATAGATGGAGCAAAGAACTGAACAGAGACTTCACAAGTGAGGAATTAGAGATGGCTGAGAAACACCTTAAGAAGTGTTCAACATCACTAATCATTAAGGAAATGCAAATCAAAACCACTTTAAGATATCATCTTACTCCAATAAGACTGGCTAGGATCAAGAAAACAATGTGATACCAAGTGCTGGAAGGTTGTGGGGAAAGGAGAACACTCATCCACTGCTGGTGGAATGTAAACTCATACGCCACTATGGAAACAGATGTGGGGAACCCTTGGAAACTTGGAATTAACTTGCCACCCGACCCACCATACCACTCCTGGCATGTACCCTTACAGACTTCGCCACCACAGAGATACATGCACGGCAATGTTTATTGCAGCTTTCTTACAATAACAAAGAGCTGAACCAACCTAAATAGCCCACCTCAACGATGAGTGGATAGAGAAATTGGTACATCTACACAATGGAGTCTATCAGCAGTAAAGAAAGATGACATCATAGCTTTGCAGGAAAATGGCTGGAGCTAGAGGACATCATGCTGAATGAAATAACCACAGTCCCGAGAAAACAAACGACAAATGGTATTCCCTTCATTGTGGATGCTATGTCATATACCAGTTGTAAGTATTTCTTGTGAGGGCCCCCTGAGCTTTTTTAAAAGCAGTTGGGCGTAATGAAGCATTGTGGAAACAGACAACAACAACAACAACAACAACAGAAAAGACTGCATCAAAGAACTGACTGAAACAGTGAACTTCTGCTCAAAACAGTCAACTTCCCCATGGAAAATATTGAGAAAGACTAAGAGATGAAAAGCATGTTTGGCAGAATGCATGAGCTCTGGCGGGGTGGGGGAATGGGCAGGAACACGGGTCTAGATTTGTTAAAAATAAATAAAAAAAATAAAAAAATAATAAAAAAAAGAAATAGAATTTTCCAGACAGCTGGTCAGGTATTCATATAAACTCACAGCAATGGTGACAGCATGCACAAGTCCTATGAGCTCAAACCAGACAAAGCCCAGACAAAACCCAAACACAGACGTAGGGAAGTAGGTAAGAAACCCCAACCCTGCCTAAGGAACTTAAGTAAATATATATACATGAGTAAATTGGGTGGGAAGAGATCTAAATGCCATCAAACTATATTGCATGAAAATCACACAAATTTCATTAAAAGTATTTAAAAACCTATGTTTTCAATAAATGGAAATCTCACATCAATTTTAAAAATCTCAGCAAAGCAAAAGCAGAAAAAGAAAAAAACTTTAAAATCCACATGAGCATTCTGTGACGGAATAATAGTTTCAGAAATTGCAAAATAAAAATTTTAATTTGGTGCTTGTTAACAGCCAAAATAAAACTATGGAGGAAGAAGTTAGCTTGAAAATAGGGCAACTGAAACTATTCAATATAAATGAGAGAAAAAATGTTTTTAAAAGGAACAAAGTATCAGGCATTGTGGTACTTGCTTTATTTAATCCTGGCATTCAGATGGCTGAAACAGGAGGATTGTGATTTTGAGACCAGCCTGAGCTAAAGTGTGAGTTCTAGGCCAACCTGGTTATCTAATGAAACTTTATCACAATAAACAGAAACGAACAAAAACTTAGAGACTTGGTACATGATATGAATCACTATAATATATGTTAAAGGAATAACAAAGAGAACTAGGTAGAAAAACCTTAAAGGAAAACAAAAACAATGGCCAAATTTTCACAACTTTAGTAAAAGAAATTTTCCTAGACAAACAATGATAAACGAACACTGATTAAAATAAACATAAGTCTATGCGATCCAAACTGTGCAAAGTCCAAGAGAAAGAAAACTTTGAATGGATCAAAAGAAACAAAATACACACAAGGAAACCCACATGTGAAAACTCATAAATTGAGGCTGGAGAGATGGCTCAGTAGTTGAGAACACAGGCTGCTCTTCGGAGTACCTGAGTTCAGTTCCCAACACCCTCATGGCAGCAACCAACCATTTATAATTCCAGTTCCAGGGGATCTGATGTCCTCCTCTGGCCTCTGTGGACATTGGACAACATGGGTGCATATATATATATATATATATATATATATATATATGAGCAGGCAATACATTCATACACATGAAAGTAAATCAATTTTTAAAGATTCATAAATTGCCTTAAAATATGTTGTATTTGGTTGAAATAATCAACTTTGCCTCCACAAATAGGCTACTAAACCCTCAAAGAAGCAAATACTGCCAAAAGTAGTCAACTCCCTGAAGCACCAAACACTGACACTGATTCAAGTGATTAGAAGTGAATAAAATCCTTCTCTCACACTCTTAAAAATTTAAAACAGTCAGAGTTAATAGCATTTGGCTGCTTTTCTAAGAAGAGAAATTCTATAATTCAGGAACGAGGTGTAAGGAGAATAGATCTATGAGAACAAGGCTCAAACATCTTCAGGGAAGATTTTTCTACCTCACATTTAATAGGGGAAAGTAGGATGAAGATCAGAGGGGATAGAGAGACCTAAAAGGATGAAGAAGGAAATTGAAATGGAAAAGGCAATAAGTACTATTGTGTAGAAAAAGCCTGATATATGCAAGCTCATGGATTATATGCTTCTGACTTTTAAAGTCACTGTTTAAGATTTAAAGAACAAAAATGTAAGGTCTCTTTGCAACTAGACTGAGAAGTGAAGACATCTCAAATTGGTCTTCCTGAGCGGGAATGGCTAAGAATGAACATAAAAGACTCAGGACACTTACAGAATCTAGCATTTAAAGTATAGAATCAAAATGACTTTTGTGGCAACCAACCCTAGGATGGAATCTACAGGGTAGATATTCAGAGTAGAGTTTCAGCTTCTGCTAGACTGCAGAAGTTTTCCCATTGTGAATGCATCAATTATTCCCTAGATTAGAAAACTGAAGTGATTTGAAGAAAAAAAGCTAGGAGAGTAACAACAAATAAAATTCTCTCCTGAGTATATTACGTGTAACCGAATTCTGTGTAAGCTGGCACTTGCAGTTCTGATTTCACAGCTTGGTATCCTGGGCCAGGCTATTTTATTTCTACAAAAATGTCTGCAATATCAATGCATGGATGCATTAATCCAGTCAGAGTCTCAAGAGAAGACACCAACACTAAATTGTGGTGCTAATATTTAGTTTATTAAAAGAAAGTAAAGAAGAAAGGGCTTTTGCACAGCATTGCATAAGACAATGACAAGAAATTTGAAAGTATCTAGCACTCTAGTTCGGCTTTTTACTCCTTAACTCTTAATATGTATGCATACATTTTTATGTTTTTGTACACAGACCATACAATTTCTCATTATGTGTGTTTCAAGAATGGGTGAGATATTAATTTTTCTAGTAAATTATTTAAAAGGCTATGATATTTTCCCATCCATATGAATGAGCATATATGAGGGACTTTTCATCATACACAAAAATATCCAAAATAAACCAAATCTCTGATTTTTCCATAAATTAAAAATAACAGCTGGGCATGGTGGTGCCTGCCTTTAATCCCAGCACTTGGAAGGCAAAGACAGGTGGATCTCTGTGACTTCAAGGCCAGCCTGGTCTACAGAGTGTGTTCCAAGCCAGCTGGGGCTACAGGGAGATCCTGTCTGAAAAATACAAAAAAATAAAAATAAAAATAAAAATAAAATAAAAAAAAATAAAAAAAAAAGAAAGAAAGAAAAGAAAAGTGAATCTAAAGTCTCCATTTACAAAGTCAGGGTATAGTATATTGACTTTTAAGGGATATTTTACATATATAACAAAATAACAAAAGTGAGATATCTAGGATAAATGCAAGCGGATGTTTGTGAAGAACATTACTAATGTTCTTGAAGGTCATTAGAGAAGATCTAAGTACATGGATAGATATACTATGCACCTGGAAAAGTACAATATTCTAAAATGGAAATTTCCTTCAAATTGATCTAGCAATCATTATCAAAATCCCAAGAGAGCTGAGATATTTGATGAGATGATTCTGAAATGTAGGCAGAAAGGGCCCACTGGAACAGAACTAAACTGCTTTAAAAGGTCTGCCTGTCTGTAATACCAACATTTTGGAAGCTGACATAGGAAGATTCTGAGTTTGAAGAAAGATATTGATAAGTGGGGAAAAAAAGGAATAATTACAAAGCATCAGAGTTAAGAAGTGTCCTGACCAGAGAGGTGAGTTCTTCTTGGTTCTCCTTGAAACACCTTTAGCCTTATGTCTGGTCTCCTCCAGGTAATCAGCTGATCACAGTTAAACATCCCATCTTAATGGGTGTGAGGTATTATCCTTTTGTAGTTTTGATCTACATTTCCTTAATAATAACGTTGAGAACTCTTTTCTGTCCTTACAGTTTTTATCTTATATGTTCTTTAGAGAAATACATATCTTTGCCCATTTTTAGGAAATCATTATGTATAAAGTTGTATAAAATCATATCATTTTCCAGCCTTCTTTCAACTTCCACCTGCTCTCCAGCCATGCTCTGCTCATTGCAATCTCTCAAGCCCCGCCCGCCCCCTTGCACTTTAACTTCTTGCTTATCTGGCTCCATTTACTTGGAATTCAACCTCTCTCTCCTGGTTCATCCATTTCCTGAAATACGCTACTCCTCTTTCAGAGGCAAAGCATTGAAATTGAGACAGTTTCATTGTTCTTTGCAACTGTCACCATTCTTTCTTTTTCTAGAACCCAGAATCCTAACCCATATTGATTTTGCTTTGACATCAAAGAGTTCCATGCTCCAAGTAAATATCCTATTCAGACTCCATCAAAATTTCTCATTGTGCATCTTGGCGTAGATGCCACAGAAATCCAGAAAAGTTCTCCTGTGGGAAGAGATCTGCTCTATATTGGAGGTCCTGCTCTTGCCGCAGCTGTGCTGAATGAGACGGAAAGGGAAGCCTCCTGTGCTGGCAGTTTGGGAAAAGGAATAGGAGAGTGTGTGCTCACAAGTCCATATGGGAGCTACTCAGAGCCTCTAATGGCAGTGCAGGCAAAGACCTTATGTGTGCAGCTCTGACTTTCCGTTCAAATGATTTCCATGGAAGGAATATGATTATCAAATGGTGATGCAGGCCTCTAATTCCAGTACTTGGGAAACAGAGTAAATGGGATCAAGATCTCTAGGTCATCTTTGCCTACACAGTGAATTTGAGGCCAGCCTGGGCTATGATGAAACACTCTCTCGAAATAAGATAAATGAATAAGCAAAAAAGTAACAGCAATAACAAAAGACAATATTGTAATAAACAAATACTTTAAATATAATTAGCTTTTTATTGTTCTTATAGATTAGCTATTTATTTGTATTTATTTTTATTCTATTTATTTATTTATTTATTTATTTATTTATTTATTTATTTATTGGTCTTTTTGAGACAGGGTCTCCCTGTAGCCCCAGCTGTCCTGGAATTCACTCTGTAGACCAGGCTGGCCTTGAACTCACAAAGATCCACCTGCCTCTACCTCCCAAGTGCTAGGATTAAAGGCGTGGCACATTTATTTTTATTTTATGTGTATGAGTATTATGCCTGGATGTATCTAAGTGCGCTCATGTCATGCAGTACCTGCAGAGGACAGAAGAGGCCATTGAATCCCCTGGAACTGGAGTTACAGATGGTTGTTAACTACCGTGTAGGTGCTGGGATTTGAACAGGGGTCTTTTACAGGAGCATCCAGTGTTCTTAACCACTGAGCCATCTCTAGCCCCCCAGAATAGCTATTTTAAACATTGATACCATGAGAGGGAGAAATTCCAATATTCATGTTGGTTTCTAACTCATGGAACAGGTCTGTGAGTAAAGCAGGACTCAATTTCCCCCAAGCATCTCCTCCTCTCTTCCTCTTCCCACCATACTGCCTTATTTATAATATCTACTGTTACAGATGTTGCTGTGATCTTGGCACTTAATTAGTACTGTAAATTGACCAAGTTTTAAATGGGTGGTTTTTCAAGTTATTTGACACAATAAACTTTGATTTCATGTATAGATGATATAAATTCTTTCAGGAGAATTCTGTGGAGTTGATTTCATTCAATACAATGGCTTTTTGGGGCTATGTCCCAGTATAGTTTTGGGTCTGTGTTCATTGAGAGATAAGCCGTTGCTGTAAGGTAACAGAAGTAAACTGAGACAGTAATTTGATTTCCTAGGTTTAAACTCACTTGGTTTACAGTAAGAGGAACAAATGATAACTATTAAGCCAAGAATTCACCAAGGCAAGGCAACCTTAGTTTTGAAAGTTGAATAGGCATAGGCCAAGAAAGGAAAAGAAAGAAGCCAGACAAACATATCTGTGAAACCATTTTAACAGTCCCTCCTCCATCAGTACCCCTCTAGAAATGGGCTGGCCTTCCTGTGCTCTAGCTGGCACACACTTCTGCGATGGTGCTCCTAACAGATGTAGACCCATAGAATCAGCAGATGTAGGCTTACCATCGTCTACAAACTGCGAGCCTCTGAGAAGAGGAACTGCTCCTGTGGGAGGCTAAATAGGAAGGAAGTGGATTTAACCTATTAGATACAAAAATATGAATATCCCAGAAAAGGTTACCGAAGGACACACAGATTAGAGGATGAAACTGCCTTGCAGACCATATACACCAGAAGAGTAGTACATGGTAAACGGGATACATGGGGAGGGCACTTGGAAACAAGTAATATGTGAGGAAGTTGAGGAGCAGAGATTTCATAATGTGGGTCCAGAAAGGTGAAGATCCAAAGAGAGTCCATTAATTTGCAAATACTGAAGTAACCCATGGGGTTTCCCAGAACTCTCATTGGAAGGGGCCAGCCAAGTCACATTTTGCTATGGAGATGGGGGGAGATTAAAGAAAAAGAAGCAGAAAAAGGTGGTATAGACAGACTCCTCTTTTGAGGAGCCTGGCCAAGAGAGAGGATTACTAGAACAAGACAAATGGTTCTATGGGTTTATATTGCTGCTTTGTTTTTGAAGCAGGGTCTATATAGCCCATGCTGGACCTGCCTATGGTATGTAGATGAGGATGACCTAATCCTCATATCTCCACCTCCTACCATGTCTTGCTAAGTTAATTTTTTTTTTCTAACATGAGAAGAGACTAGGTTTTAGAGTAAGGGAAAGGAGTTGCTACAAAAGAACCAGTTGAAGATTCGGTGGAGAGCAGAGATAAATGATGGCAAAAACCATGGCTTGGAAAAGGTGGGTGGCATCAAAGTCCCTGGTGACCAGGCATAAGGAGGAGACCTAGGACAATGCTTGGAAACAGGTATGCCAAGGCTGGAGGATGTAGGAGGAGTTGTTCTTTAGAGGGAGGAAGGGGTCTGCGGGGCATGCTGCGGCCTTCCAAGAGGAGTTGTGAAGGAACTAGTTAAGAGGATGGGTTAGAGCTGACGGCTAGCAGGACTGTCAGTGGTGGGGCATCTCAGTTCATCCTGGGCACTCACAGACCAAAGGCTTGGTTTCCACAAGGAATGTCACACTTGATCACTTTCCAAGCCGTCTTCAAGAGTAGATGGAGGGGGTGTCCCAGCAATTTCATTTTTCAAGTTGTGTCTTTCCTTCACCCTTCCTTCCCCTCTCCTTTCTCTCTCTGGCATGATACCTTCTCCATCTCTTGGGTCACTATGGGAAAACAAAACCATCTGTGTGACTCTTCTCTTTCACACCCACTGTCACTTAGAAAGGGGCTCCAGAACAGTGTTCTATTCAAAAGCTTTATTTTCACGGTTTTGATCTGAATATAAGATTCTCCAAGTCTTCAAGTTTTGTGTTTGAGAGTATTTTATTTGTCAAGAATGAACTTCAGGAGAAAGGTCCAAGGAAACGCAACATTTAGCCTCTGAGGAAGCTTTTAAAAAATGGTTTCTCGTAGTCCTGAATGGTTGGGATGGCTTCCCCTGTTACAACTCTACTCATTTGTCAATAGGTGTATTATGAAACCCTGGACGCTTCGTGTCACCATGAAGGATTTCAGACTGCGGTTTGCAAAAGCAGAATAAATTTTCATGGGGTTGTGCCATTATGTACACACACACACACACACACACACACACACACACACGCCCATTGGCAGACACGGCCACACCTCACAGCGCTGGAGGAAGCCGCAGACCTCAGCTGTACAGGCTGAGTCTGGACCAGGGGAACTTTCCGTACAGCTCTGGACAAACACCCTCACAGCCGGGACCTGTCTGCGAGGCGGGGCGGCGGGAGAGGCTATCTGCGGCAGGTAGTCGTGAGCCCGGGAGTCGGACCGAGCATCCGTGCAGGGAGCGCCCCCGGCCGCGCACCTCGCCCCGCCGCTGCCCGGAACATGGCTGCGCGGCGCGCCGCCACCCGCGCCTGCTGGCTGCTGCTGCTGCTGTCCTCCGCCCCGCTCCGCCGCGGCTGCCGGGCGCGCTTCGTAGCCGAGTCTGACTCAGACGAGGACGGGCCGGAGCGGGCGGTGTTCCCCGAGTCGCCTCTGCAGAGCCCCACGGTGCTCGTGGCCATCCTCGCCCGCAACGCCGCGCACACGCTGCCCCACTTCCTCGGCTGCCTGGAGCGGCTGGACTACCCGAAGAGCAGGATGGCGGTCTGGTGAGCGGGAGCGGGCCGGGGCCATGGACAGGGCTGCGGGAAGCGGGGGAGGCGGGGGGGGGGGGAGCCGAAAGGCGCGGGAACGCTGAGGACCGTGCGGGCTGCAGCGGGCGGGTGCGGATTGGGTGGCCCAGACCTTCCCCACTCCCTCCCGGCCGGACGCAAGAGACTCCAGGAGACTTTCAAGCCCTCCCTGTCCACTTTTGGGGTTCTTCTGTACCCAGACCTGGAGGGAGCGGGGGCCCTGCCTGTCTCAGCTGTTCAGCTGGTGAAACTGTAGCCGACTGGGGAGGGGCGACTGGGACGCCCTGACTTCCAGGTGCTGGGCTCCTGCTCCGCTCTGAGGCTGAAAACTTGGCTCTTGGTTCCCGGTTGGGGTACCTGAACCCAGAGGTGAAGAAGATCAGGCCGCCTTGCGGAGTCTTCACAATCGCGCCACCACAGTGGGCCAATCTTAGGAGGGAACTGCAGACTTCCCGGCTAGTTCTCCTGGGACGAGTTTCCTCTGAGGGTCCCCTGGGATGTATGCGGAAAGAGATGCAGCGGCCTTCAGGAGGATAAACAGACAAGTTTTGTCTCCAGGTTAAATAACTCTAAGCTTGGCTCTTGTGTTTGCTGTGGGTTAGGGCAGGGGTCAGTAGACATAGCTCTCCATCCTCCTGTCCATTCTCACACCTTCTTTAAATCCAAGTATCAGAGGCCCAGCGATTGGCCAGGCAAGCGCTTGGGGTCTGCAGAGAAGGTAAAAACTGGCCGGGGAAGACCAGCTGTCAGTCAGGTTTGCAGACTCTGATTCCCTGAGGACAACGGGGCTCAGGCCAATCTGGAGCAGTTTGGCTGTGTGTTAGTTACTAAGAGCTAGCTGTCCTTAGACTAGACACATCTTAAAGCAAGGGTGGGCAGAAAGAGAAAAAAGGATAAAGCCAGCAGCTGGAATTTGGCAGCGTAACAGTACCTGGTAGGAGAGGTGCCGAGGTGCAAAAGCAAACAGTGGTATAGTACCTCACTGTGCGGCACACTGCCTCCCTATACACCCTGCCTTACGTGACTGCCTCCACGGAGAGGAGCAGATTATGTGGAAGGCGAGGGGACCGCCAGGTTTTCACCCACAGAGAAGGATGTTTTAACCACTTCTATGCCAGAAGAAAACCCTGAGACTGGTCTCTTTTTGTTGTTGTTGTTGTTGTTTTGTTTTTCTTCTGCGAATGAAATATTCAACATAAGGTTTTGATTTCTAAGTACTATTTAAGTTTTCAAAACTTACAGTATGTACTGCAAAAAGCTAGTGATGGGGGAGGCAAGCACCAGGCATAAGTTTGTCACTCGATGTGTACACATTACCTCTTTCAGCACATAGCAATCTTGACAAGGTCTCATGTAGCCCAGGTTGGTCTAGAATTTGCTGTGTAGCTGAGAATGACCTTGAATGTCCCTTGCCTCCACCTTCTAAGTGCTGGGATTACAGGCGTGGGCTGTAAAGAACCTGGGAATTGAACATGACTTCATAAATGCTAGCAAGCACTCCATCAACTAGCATACATTCTCAGTCCAACACAAAAAACGTTTTCAAGTGAAATACTATAATAGTCCTTATTTTTTAAAAAAGGGAGAAACTGAGACTTGGGTCAGGTTGGTAACTCACTTAAGGTCACAGAATTCAAAATAGTGGATTGAGAAAGTGGCTTAAAGTGAGCTCACAGTTCACCACCAAGGGGAAGACACAGCGGCCGGCTCAAGAGGACAGAGTGTGTCCACAGGCAGAAAGCAGAGATGAGTGTTGGCACTCTGCTTGCTTTTTCCTTTTTATTTAGTCCAGGACCTTGACCCATGGAATAACACTGCCCACACTCTGGGCAGGTCTTCCTCTTCTTTTCTGGGAGCAGCCTCATAGGCACACCCATAAGTGTCTTTCCTTGGTGAGCCTAAATCCAGTCCAGCTGACAATGAAGACTGACTGTTACAAATGGTAAAGCTGAACAGAGACTTCACAAGTGAGGAATTAGAGATGGTTGAGAAACATCTTAAAAAATGTTCAACATCACTAATAATTAAGGAAATGCAAATTAAAACCACTTTAAGATATCATCTCACTCCGATAAGACTGGCTAGGATCAAGAAAACAAATGATACCAAGTGCTGGAGATGTTGTGGGGAAAGGGGAAGACTCATCCACTGCTGGTGGGAATGTAAACTCATACAGTCACTATGGAAAGCAATGTGGAGAACCCTTGGAAGACTCAGAATGAGCTTGCCACCTGACCCAGTCATACCACTCCTGGGTATATACCCACAAGACTCATCTTACCACAGAGATACATGCACAGCCATGTTTATTGCAGCTCTGTTCACAGTAGCAAAAAGCTGGAACCAACCCAAGTGCCCCTCAACTGATGAGTGGATAGAGAAAACGTGGTACATCTACACAATGGAGTTCTATGCAGCGGTAAAGAAAGATGACATCGGGGCTGGAGAGATGGCCTAGTGGTTAAGAGCGCCGACCGCTCTTGCAGAGGACCCGGGTTCGATCCCCAGTACCCACATGGCGGCTGAGAACCGTCTGAAACTCCAATTCCAGGAGAACTCCAGTTCCAGGGGAATCCGAGACCCTCTTCTGACCTCCGCGGCATTGCACGACACGGGTGCACAAACTTGCACACAGACAGTACATTCACACATACAGAAATAAATAAAATTAATAAAAAAAAAACCTTAAAAAAAAAAAAAAGAAAGATGACATCATGAGCTTCACAGGTAAATGGCTGGAGCTAGAAGATATCATGCTGAGTGAAATAACACAGTCCCAGAAAAACAAATGACGAATGGTATCCCTCATCTGTGGATGCTAGCACCAATTACTTAGTTGTATGGCAAACTGAGCAGCATCAATGTGATCTGAAAACAACTGTGCTCTTATATTGTAGAATCCCTTAAAAAAAAACAACAAATAAAGAAAAAAATTTTTAAAGCAAAAAAAAGAAGAAGAAAGATGACATCATGAACTTTGCAGGTAAATGGATGGAGCTAGAAGCTGTCATGCTAAGTGAAGTAACACAGTCCCAGAAAAACAAACAATGAATGGTATCCCTCATCTGTGGATGCTAGCACCAATTACTTAATTGTATGGCAAACTGAGCAACGTTAATCTGATCTGAAAACAACTGTGGTCTTTGTGAATCCCTTAAAAAATAAATTAAAAAGGGGAAAAATAATTCTATAAAATTGCAAGTGAATAAAATAAAGGTGATAAGTATTACAAAAATAAAAAATAAAAAACAAATGGTAAAGCTGAGATTTGACGCACAGGCATGTCCCTGCAGAGTGCTCTTAACAAAGCAGAACTGGTGGGAATCACAGTACAAGCACAATTTACAGAAACCTATGAATTACTACTTGGGAAATTTTAGTTGTTTGCCAGTAGCTTGATATGTGATTTAGACCGTATGGTATGGAACCCGCAGAAATCAATCTCTCACCAGTATGAGGGAATTGGAATAAATCACTAAAAAACAAAACAAAACAAAAAATGCTTCCCAGATCTTGAGTTCTATAGATTCTGTGACATGATTAGAATTAGCCAGCAATGAATGTGTGCCTAACTTCCCTGGGTGTTCCAGTGTAAGTGAATGCTGATGGTCAAGTTAGCTGGATGGCACTTCAATTCTGCATAAATCTTTGGGGCCTCTTCTCCCTTATCTTCAATACCACTCATGTCACTGTGATCTTCCTTTATGGGCAGCACAGGAAGACTGAGGAAGAAGCTCAAAACTTGGTTTTGGATATGGGCAATCTTTGCAATAGTCACTGAAGACTCTTGTTTGAAGATGTCTCATTCTATATTTGAAGACCTGTATACTTTATCAAGTAACAACTAAAAGCTAGTTTTAAGTAGTTGTTTCTCCTCCTCCTCCTCCTCCTCCTCTTCTTCTTGGTGTCTTTGAGACAAGGTCTCCCTGTAGCCCCAGCTGGCCTAGAACTCTCTCTGTAGACCAGGCTGGCCTCGAACTCACAGAGATCTGCCTGCCTCTACCTCCCGAGTGCTGGGATTAAAGGCATGCCCCATGACGCCTGGCCATATCTTCTAATTTTTAAAGTATTCTTATCAACTATATCAGAAAAACAGTCAGAGAAAAATGTGGCTCCTTCAGACAAACATGGCTCTTTCCACGAGGCAGTAACATAATCTAAATGGCATCTAAATGTTTGGGGGACAACCAAAAGATTTCTAAATCAGATTGGAGTGCTTGTGTGGCCCTGGAAGGCTTTCGGAGGAGTTGATAGCAAGTCTGAACTGAGTTTTGACGAGTAAATAGGAATTCCAGGAGGAAGGAATGACAAGGGGCTGGGGCACTGGGACATCAACTGGAGCATCCACGGTAAGAAATTAAAGCTCATGGTAGATGTAATGGTTGCAGGTCTCCAAGCTCATATTCCACCACAAGGACTCTCTCAAAATTGCTAACTTTCAGGCTGGCAACCAGAAGAGTTTTCAGTTGGGAGACAGTGTCTCGGTTTAGGATGCTGCAACCAGAAGGAGCTTCTGCGAGGTGTTTTCTTTTATAGTTTCTCGTTCTTTTCTTTTCCTTGTTCTTATTTTCTTGAGACAGGGTCTCCGAGTATCCCCAACAGGCCTGAAACTCACCATATATATCAGGCTGCTCTTGATCTCACAGAGATCCTCCACCACACCCAACTCTTTCTAGTTTTGTAAACTCAAGATCTACTCAACATCTGAGATACAAACTGAGGACCCATTCTGCAAGGCCAGTGCATACCAATGTCAAAAATGGCTATGAGCTAGGAGAACCTTCAAATGGAGCATTGCTGAGTACAGAATCTACGATGCAAGCTTCCACTGAATCAGGTCTCAGTAACTCACACAGTGCAGACTCGTTCTTCTGCTTCATCCTCTGCCAAGTGCTAAGGGAACATCGGATAAGACTTCTTTCCTAGATCACTAGGGATCAAGACTTTTTCCATAGCTTATAGGGTCATTGAGAGGCTGGCCTGGCCTTGCCTCATATGCAGACTTCTTTTTTTTTTCCCCCTCTGATTTTCTTACCTAACTTTCTAAATCAGGTATGCATTGCTCATACAGGTAAGGTGAGGAACAACAGATTGATTCCAGAACTGCTTTGGGGAAATGATTTCAGTTGTTTTGGTTAGCATCAAGACTTGAGGGTGGTACGTTGAATACAGGAAAGTTTTTCAGAGATATTTCATATATTTGAAAAGGAAAACTTTTGCAGTTGCTTGTCTGATATCAAAACCCACCCAAATATTTGTTTTTCTTCAAATATCACAAAGCAAGAGTTTCTGATGCACTAACTAAAGCATGCACCGCTGTGCTAAGGCAGGCAACTGCAAAGTGTTGTGGCATATGGCAGTGTGCTTTGATGGCTTCTTTTAATTCGACAGAGCCTAAATCAACTGGCCACAGCAGTAGAGAAAGCTGACCTCCTTCTTCTTTCCAAAGCTATGATTTGGGTAAGGCCATGCACCATGGTAGTAGACAATGAAGTGGGGAGGGCTGGCTAGTGGTGGTCCTCCGGTTAAAAGCACTGGCTGCTCTTGCAGAGGACCCAAGTTCAGTTCGCAGCACCCAAGTGGCAGCTAACCACTATCCTTTCTTCAGTTCCAGGGGATCCAGTGCCGTCTTCTGGCCTCTGTGGGAATTGCATGATACAGGTGCACTTACATACCTGCAGGCAAGACACTCGTTTTTTAATTTTAAATTAAAAAAAACCTGAAATGGGGCATATTTGGCCTGAAAGGAGTAATACTTGGCTAAAAGTCATTAACATTGTCATCTGGAGTGCTTATGTTGTTTGTGGGGAGATGGTATAATTATAGAACAATTTGAACATTTCATCTAAAAGAGTTGTGCAGAATACTAAATATAAAACCATTTCTTTAGAGTTTTAAATCAAGTGATGAGATTTTTTTTGTTGACATAAGCATGAACAGTGATGAGCTTCTTCTTATTCTGGGGTACTGATCCAGATAATTTGCCCTCTACTTTATTTCTGCATTTTGGGGGACATTGTCTTGAAATTATCTCCATATTTTAATGTCCAAGAAGTAGCATTTTGCCAGATGTTCAGCTATGTACACTAATATGAGTGCATTTATAAAATGTTCTACACTACTGTTAACTATAGTTTTTATCACCAGTGGTGAGAATGATGTCATATTCTATCACCCTCACCACACACAAACAGAAGTTTTAGCTTATGGCTGAAAAAAATAGATGATTCTTTAGTCTCCTGCTTGCTATTAGCTTGTTTTCACCACCTTTCTCCTTCTTTGTTTTTTCCCCATTTTAGTAATTTAGAGGCTTAAAGGTGTTTAAAATTAGGATTAGACAGACTAGGACTTAAATCTCCTGTGTTGTCATGGGTGGGTCTCCATTATCAGAAAATGACTGATAATAATGATCACCTCTAACAGTTACTGTAACAAGTAAATGAGAGGATTGTGGTTAATGCCTCTTATTTAAATGCTGCTAACTAAATGAGAGTACCTATCCCATCAAACTTTTTTTTTTTTTGGTCTTTTTGAGACAGGGTCTCCTGGAACTCACTCTGAGACCAGGCTGGCCTTGAACTCACAAAGATCCGCCTGCCTCTGCCTCCCAAGTGTGCCACCACACCTAGCTCCTATCAAACTCTTATTTCTCATCTTCTTTAACTTCCTCTTTCAAAAAATGAAGCTTTTATTTCACTTTATATTTTCAGGCTTTTAAAAAATACTTTAATTAATTAATATATATTAATGTGTGTGTGTGTGTGTGTGTGTGTGTGTGTGTACACATGCATGTGGAGGTCATAGGACAACTTGCTGGAGTCGGCTCTCTCCTACCAAATGAGCGCTAGGGATCTGACTCAGGTTGTGAAGACTGGCAGCAGGCGCCTTTACTTGTTAAGCTATGTCTCCAGGCCTCAAAAAATCCTGAATTCCATTATATACACACACACACACACACACACACACACACACACACACATATATATATATATATAATTAGTACATGCTTATCATAATAAAATAAATAAAAATACTAAAAGAAAATTTAGAGAAACAATCCTTCTAGCAAAAAGTTATCACCACAAGAAGCTAATATTTATGGGAGCAATGTTCTAAATGTTTTGTATAATATATTTGCTCCCAGAAGCAACTCCAGGGTGGGAAGGGGCATTACATATTACATTACATATATTACATATTATATTACATATATTACATATTCTTACTTCATATAGGAGGAAACAGAGGCACAGATAACATAAATAACTTGCTTGCAGTCATAAGTCCAGTGCATGGTGGACCAGAATGGGAGTCAAGTGACTGATGTCCCACACTAAGTGCTCATGGTCTATTTAAGATCAAGAAAGGACCAATTAGTTCTAGGTTTTGCTTCTGCCCGTTGACCCAGCTTGGGAAGATAAGAGCGCCAGTGTTTCTTTCACATGAGAATTGTCTCTTCTGCTTGGATGACGCCATGGACTCTGTGGTCTTCTTCCACTGTCCTGATCATTTTATCACTTAGCATAGGCACCTGCTAGTGACTGGACTGTGTTATATTTTAGAAGATTCCATGGGAACAGAATGAGACTAAATATGCAGGTTGTGCATAAATATGCGAGTCACTTACTGTGGTCACCGTTGCATAGCAACCAAAATAAATTTCTCAAGTATTGTTGGTGGCAGTAATTAAAGAAGAACTTTGCATATATATGCTGGCTATATTCGGAGTTCCAATTACTAAATCAATTCCTCAGCTTCTTAAATGGGTAGCTTTAGATTTGCTTAGCCCATAAACTTAATTTTCTTTGTAGCAATTAGAGAAAACTATCATCAGTCATGCTCCCAACTTTCAATTTTAAAATATGATTGGATTTCAGAATCATGTACTTCTTTTGGGAAAAAACTGAAGTGACAAATGCATGTCACCAATCCCATTGCTCTGATGATGACAGATTCCCTGCAGCAGGGCCACTGTTTTATTTTATTGAGTTCCATGGATCTAGACTCCAAAGCAAAAGGCAGGTAAGGACTTTCCTCTAGTGAATACTGTTGTCATGAGAACCAATTTCTAGTTTCAAATCCTGCGTGGCTCTTTCAGTGCTGCTGATTTTATAGCCAATGTCCCTACCAGTTCGTGGAGCTTGCCGCTTATTATAAACACGGGTTGGTTTCACAGCTCTGCCTTGGTCCTTTGTCCAGATGATTCTTTCTGCTACTGCATTTCTTTGCAGCTCTTGGTACTGAAGCATGTGCCTTTTTGGCTATCCCTGGTGGCTGCAGGAAGGAACAATGAAAGCTCTGTGAACTGGAGTGCTATTGGGAGTGCCGTGGTCCCTTTCCCAACACTTAAGAGTGCACGTGGGTCATTTCACTGTGCAGCACTGTCTCGGACTCCACAGCCTATAGTAGGGCCATTATAAGGATTTCATGGGGATAATAGAGGGGAATTATTAAAGTTGTTACTGCACACTGCTTCACAGTATGTAACAATATGTAACAGTAAAGCGTGAGAGAAGACTGTTAACCTGTAATGTATTTGCTCTACTATTCCCCACTTGCCTTCTCATGAAGACATTTCACTGTATGTGTTTAAACTATAGCTATTATTCGCCAGGAGCTACAGAATGTACATATTGTCTGGGTTTGACATTTTTACTCTCAGAGGATTGGCTTGTTAATTTATTTACATTTACAATGATACCATATAAAAATCATTGATTAAAAATTAAATCCAGGACCAGAGAGATGGCTCAGTGGTTAAGAGCACTGGCTGCTCTTAAAGAGGATCCGGGTTCAAATCCCAGCACCCACATGATGGCTAACAACTGCCAGTAACTCCAGTTCAAGGGGATCGAATGCCTTCTTCTGGCCTCTGCAGGCATTGCACAACACAGGGGTTCTTATACACAAGCAGGCATATACTCATACACATAAAAATAATAATAATAATATGATAATTAAAAATTAAGCACAGGGCTGGAGAGATGGCAGTAGTCAAGAGTAAATACTGATCTTCCAGAGGATCTGAGTTCAGTTCCCAGATCCTTGTTAGGCAACTCACAACCACCTGAAACTCCAATTCCAAGAGATCTAATGCCTTCTTCTAGCTTCTGTAAGCACTGCACTCACATGCACAAACCCATGCACACATACATAATACATACATACACACACATAATGAAATATAACCCCCAAATCTTTAAAAGTTAAATTCCTTAGAACCCTTGTAGATTTATTTAATATTAATTTAATAAGAATTTTCTTTTGACTTCTTTCACAATTTGAAAAGCAATGGACTCCTATAATAAATAAAACAAATGATCTGAGTGGGAAGATGAAAAAAGTAAAGCTCGCTTCTGCCTTCTACCACCTTCTAGAGGTGACAAATGAGAATTGTTGGGGCTGGAGAGATGGCTCAGCGGTTAAGAGCACCGACTGCTCTTGCAGAGGACCAGGGTTCGATTCCCAGTACCCACATGGCAGCTAAAAGCTGTCTTTAACTCCAGTTCCAGGGGAATCTGACACCCTCTTCTGACATTGAATGACAAGGTGCACCAACCTACATGCTGACAGTACACTCATACACATAAAAAAAAGAGAATTGTTGTGTATTTGTCTGGAAATTGTGTGTGTGTGTGTGTGTGTGTGTGTGTGTGTGAATATATACATTCACTTTGGCCCAGATATAAACACTGTATATATCCTGCATAAATATGATGTTTTAAAGTCTCTTTCTGTACCAGGTTCTTTGAACACCAACAGGACACCTCCATCACTCTCCAGATACCATAATCTAATCAGTTTCACATGGCTGCAGGCAGTAGCTCTATTCACCTCTGTGATAATACCCACCCTGCTTCTTGTCCTTGCCTCTTTGACAAGAAAATCTGGCTCTGAATCACTCTTTTTAAAAAATTACTTTTGGGGGGCTGGAGAGATGGCCTAGTGGTTAAGAGCGCCGACTGCTCTTGCAGAGGACCCGGGTTCGATCCCCAGCACCCACATGGCGGCCGAGAACCGTCTGAAACTCCAATTCCAGGAGAGCTCCAGTTCCAGGGGAATCCGAGACCCTCTTCTGACCTCTGCGGCATTGCATGACACGGGTGCACAAACTTGCATGCAGGCAGTACATTCATACACATTCAGAAATAAATAAAATTAATAAAAAATATTTTAAAAATTACTTTTTGGAACTGTACATGAATTATATGCACCCCCAAAGCATATACATCATAAATGTATAACATAACTTTTCACAAATGAACATGCTTTTATAATATATACCTAAGTTTGCCAGGTCTCTGTTCCTGCACAGCAATTGTTGTTAGGATTGAGCAGCCAGGGTCCACTGGACTTTATCCAGGTAACCAAGTCCCCATCAGGCCTATAGTTTGTGAGTTTGCAATTAGCCCTTGCTGTCTTTGACTTGATATACCTGCCTGGCCTCTGTTGGCGTTTGGATACTCCCTCTTCAGGCTAGGTTCCAAGTAATAACTACTTAAAACCAACAGGCTTGGCTAGTGGCCAACAAGTGACCTAGTGACAAATAGATCAGGATTTACTTTTCCTTCTGCTTTCCATTCTGGTAGGAAAGCTATGTGATAATGTTCATAACAGAAAATAAAAGGGCTCTTATTATAGGTAATAATTGAAAAGTCCATACAGAACATACACAGAATGGCTATAAGTAATTTAGTGGAACTTGCTGGCATGCAAACACCATATTTGTGCTTCGTGGTATTCACTAAATCTCGTGCATGAATTAAACTTTAGATTTAGCTACAGGACACTTCTCTTCAGGAGTACCATACATGCAGACATTTTTTTCAGACTTGGACTTTGAATGATAACTTCATGACAATCTGCTAGGGCTGAACTTAGGGCTTTTGAATAAGTTCATTTCCTTGAATCTATTATTATTATCATTATTATTGTTGTTGTTTTAGCTGTTTGTCACATCCAACAAGCTGATGGCTATCTCCTGCCTGTTGAGATTTTGTTGCTTTACAGATTTAATGCAAAAATAACTTCTCCCTCAGTGTTTTCTGATTAATGTTTGTAGATACCATAGGAAATGTGCATTTCATAAGTAATGATCTTGGGCTCTGTGCCCACCCCCAAATGTGGCAGACAACTGATATTTCTAGAAGCTGGTGCTCAAGGATTTTCATGAGCATCTGGGCTCATTGGCGCAGTGGCTGTGTTAGAATAGCTCATTTCTGGGGCTGGAGAGATGGCCTAGCGGTTAAGAGCGCCGACCGCTCTTACAGAGGACCCGGGTTCCATCCCCAGCACCCACATGGCTGCCAAGAACCTCTGAAACTCCAATTCCAGGAGAACTCCAGTTCCAGGGGAATCCAACACCCTCTTCTGACCTCCGCGGCATTGCATGACACGGGTGCACAGACCTGCATGCAGACAGTACATTCATACACATACATAAATAAATAAAATTAAAAAAAGAATAGCTCATTTCTTCCAGTTTGGTTACTTTAAAGTCTGCTAAGGGATATATACCAGGCTGTAAAAATACTGCTTACGTTGAAGTCTCCCCATTTTCGCTTCTAGACATCCTTCAAATCATGAATTAGAACATAGTGTGTATATTTTAGACATTGGGACTCTGAGGACAGTATAGGACCCTCCATAGCCCTCTTTTGCTGTAAGACTCTATGTCTGTGTTTTGGTGGTCTACAGTAGACCCTCTCAAAAAGACCAAAAAAAAAAAAAAAAAAGAAAAAAAAGACCAAATTTTTTTTATAGACCGTGTATATTTTTACATCATATAACTCAAACCAATTTTGCATAAATTGATCCTATTGTAAATTCAACTTTTTTACACTTATTATGTACTAAGCTGGACTTGGCCATACTTGTTTGTAAGGTCAGACCCTCAAGAAGGTTAGGCTGGGTTACTTGAGCCTAGGAGTTTGAGGCCAGTTGCAGTCTCTAGGATTGCAAAGAGAACAAAATACCCCAGAAAACTGGAAAAATCAACAAATTAAAATGTGGCCTTCATAAATTAAAACTTATAAAACACATACAATCAAGGATTCATTATTCTACTTCTTCATTTAAGAATAATTCTGTTTGTTTTAAAATATGAAATCCATACCTACATAGAGTGAAGGGCACCTCAGGATGGCTTACTATGATGCCAGGCTGCCCTTGCATCCATAGAAGCCTCCCCATCCAGGGTCAATTGTTATTAAAGCTATGGGTTCTCTTCAACCCCCAGCCAGTAAGTAAACATCCTGTTCTAATTCCTTTTGCTAACTTGTTCCAATCAATGCCTGTTTCAACAGCCTTTTAGCTGCATGTAGTCTCTGGCTATAAAGACACATAGCACAGCTCTTCTAGTCCATCCATGAGGTACAACTGCAGTGCTGAAATTACAAAGTGTGCACACATGCCGGGCATGGTGGCACATGTCTTTAATCCTAGCACTTGGGAGGCAGAGGCAGGCGGACTTTGTGAGTTCCAAGGCCAGCCTGGTCACAGAGTGAGTTCCAGGACAGCTGGGATTACAGGGAGAACCTGTCTCAAAAAGACCAAAAAAAAAAACAAAGTGGTGCACACATAAGGTTTGGGAGAAATCAACTTTTCTTATTTTTCCACCACGCCAGGCTTAAAGATGGCTCTTAGCCACCATGTGGGTGCTGGGACTCGAACCCAGGTCCTTGGCATGAGAAGTCGGCACCCTTAACTACTGAGTCATGTCTCCAGCCCCAGAAATCGAATTTTCTAAGGGAACACAGGTAGTAGAATTTTGTTAATGACTTTCTCCTCCAAGAAGATTCATCTGATTCATTAAGTACATTCAATTCCAGTATCTTTCAGAACCTTTTGAGTTCTGAGGGCAACATATTCTTCAGTTGCATGTTTCAAGTGCCATAGTGAATACTGTTACCAAGTGAAAATCCTTTGAAATAATGCCTTTAACAATCATTTTCTGTATTCAAAGTTTCTAGACCGTGTATTGTTTTCATTATTTGATTCGGAGCTTCCTATGAAAGAAATCACCCATCTCAATCTCAACAGCACAAAGGTGACTGGCAACAGAGGCCCACACAGACCTTGAGCCCAGAATTCTCCATACACATCTTGCCACTATCCTTTAGACCATAAAATGTATCCCATCATATTGTGATTGCTGCTGAGGCATGCTTAAAACAGAATGCTGTCAAACCAAGCCCTCTGATACATTCTAGCTGCATGAGAGAGTGCTTTCCCTGTTTTCAGGACATTGTTAGGTGTCATAATAATGAATGTTCTAGCAGGGTGTGGTGGCACACGCCTTTAATCCTAGCACTCAGGAGGCAGAGGCAGGTGGATCTTTATGAGTTAAAGGCCAGCCTGGTCTACAGAGTGAGTTCCAGGACAGCTGGGGCTACAGGGAGACCCTGTCTCGAAAAGAGAAAAAAAATAATCATGAATGTTCTTCCTTTCCCACATACCTAAACTCCCAGGGGGAAAAAATTAGATTAATGGGTAGAACAATAATGGGAGTCCACAATTTACACACTGAGCAGTACCAACTAACCTCCATGATGGCACTGAAAGGAGTATTGTTACCTTCCATCCCTCAGCCAGGATGCCCATAATAAAGGACAGGATGGAAGAAGAAGGAACAATGCCCAGCATCAGGCAGTTAGCTTAGCACGGGATAACTTGGTGAAAAAATGGCTTCATTTACACATGGATTATAACCTATTGGCCCAGGAACTAAAAGGTGTCCACTTTAAGGTCAAACAAACTCTGAGAGCTCCCTGCCTCACAGATACCTGAAAATAAATCACAATCAGACAATCGTTCATATGCTCTAAGGCCACAATACAAGGTTCACCAGACATTCCTTATGCACTCCAGAGTTATGGACATTACTAATAGTAACCAAGTCACACATGTCACTTTTCAGAATATATAGTGTCTGTCTGTTTAAAAAGTAAACTACATCCCAAGCCCATTTGGAGATGTAGTTTACTTACAGAGTGCTTGCTCTGCATGCATAGGCCCTAGCTAGGTTCAATCCCAAGCTTGATAGAAAAGGAATCTTCATTTTGTTCCAGGTCTTAATCTCTGTTAACTTATCTTTTAGCTGCTATCATACCTCAAGCCAACTTTAAGTACTTTTCCATCATCCTTCCCTGTATTTAAAGGGAGATTTGCCTTCTCAATATATATGAGAACTCATTTATGTGAAAGAATTCAATAAGATCCCCTCTTATCTTTATAGACTATCTGTTATTCTGATATTTCTGCCTTTATGTTAGTTGGAATTTTCTCCTACAGATTTAATTGTTTCTTTACTTTGTACTTTTTTTTTTCGTTTTTTTTGCCGCTTTTATTGAGCTCGTGCATTTCATACAAAATTATATTAGAATCAAATCTAGACTCATGCCCACCTCTCTGCCCCCCCCAACAGAGCCATGCATTCTGCCAAAATGTTTTCATATTTTCTCAGTCTCTTCTCAAAATTCTTGGGGCTGGAGAGATAGCCTAAGCGGTTAAGAGCATGACTGCTCTTGCAGAGGACCCGGGTCGATCCCAGCACCCACATGGCGGCTAAGAACCGCTGTAACTCCAATTCCAGGAGAACTCCAGTTCCAGGGGAATCCACGACACCCTCTTCTGACGTCCGGGCACTGCACGCACGGTGCACAATCCTACACTGCAGACAGTACATTCATACAATACAAAAATAAATAAAAATAAAAAAAATTTTTTTTTTTTTTTTTTTTTTTGAGCAGAAGTTCACAGATTCAGCTCGTTCTTTACACAGTCTTTTTGTTGTTGATGTTGTTGTTGATTCTTTCCAATATGCATCATTCAAAAATATGCACATATGCATGCCACATATTCATAGATTTTAGCATCTTCAGCTTATGATTTTTTTTTTCTTTACTAGGCTGAAAGATGTCATGTTTGAAGCTCCTCCTGGAAAGACCAAACCACCATCAGTTCGCTGTTGTGTCCCACACTGGGGTTTCCCTTCCCATGGTCACTGTCTTAACTAAAAATGTATTATGAAGAGGCGTCTCGCTGAACTTTATATATATATATATAATATATTATATATAGGGGGAAAAGATATTATATATATATATATAAATATATATATATATTATATATATATTTATTTATATAATTAATATATATGTATTAATAAACATTATAAAGTATCAAATATTCTTTTGAAAAAGATGTAATTAGATCTCCTGAGCCAGCGGAAGGAAGAGGGGGGAGACAGTTTTTGGCTTGATTGGCCTTGTGGCTGTGAGGTTGGAGTTATCCTCCCAGCTGGGATTAAAGGTATGGTCTTTGGCTTGATTGTATTTGACTATTGAAGGTGAATGCCTTAGTCACTTTTGAAAATTGATTATTTTTTACTGCTAGTTGTTCATTTAATCATCAGTCTGGAATATTGAAGATCATAGGTACAATGAAAATTCCATAAATTAGGACAAATTTTACAAATGGATTTAAATATTTCTCCACTAAAATGAATTCCACAAACACTGTGTACTTGAGGAGGAATGTTCCGAGTAGGGATAATTATTTATTATCAGAAATAAGGCAAGATGCTTTTTCTGTGCCCAGTCATATCACTTGTACATTTTATTTATTTTTAAATATAGTTTATGAATTTTCATGGATTTCATGCATCTTAATCATATTTAGCTCCCCGTTACCTATGTGCACACCCCATAGCCCCTGCCAGATTTCGTGGATTCTCCATATATGTTAATGTCCTATTAAGGCAAGTTTGTGTTCCCCAGATTCTCTTGTGTGAGTTTATCCACTGGAGGTATCAGCCTACCTATTGTCACTCCGTTAAAGAATGAAAAAAAAAAAATCTTTCTCCATTACTAGTGATCAGCTGCCACTAGTTCCATGTCAAAGTTGTTGCCTCATGCTCATTTCCCTAATTCCATGCTGGTTTTGTCTGATTGATTTTTTTTTTTTTTTTTTTTTTTTTTGACTTTTGTCATGTGTAACTACCACTGTATCTGAGCCTGGAGAGCTTGTAGACTCGTTTCCTTATAGTCATGCTATTAAATTTTTGTTAAACTGTTACAAACAAGTGCCTGTTTTATTCTTTTTTAAATTGAATTTTACAATTTTCATACAGTGTAATTTATGGTATTAAGATCCCTCCCCTATCTGCACTTCCCATATCACTCCCTGCAATTTAATGTGATCTTATTGTAGATATAATAAGGGATACAGAGTCTAATTTGTGGCTCCAAATGTCCTCCCATGTGGGTCCATCTACTGGAGCTTGCTTAATGTAGCAAGAGTCCAATCTGTGAAAAAGACTCTCTCCTCCAGTCCCAGGATCCATTGATTGCCATAATTTCCTTAGTTTGGGTTGGGTTCCTTACCCAGTTTCCCATGTCTATGCTGGGTTTTTTTTTTTTCTGGTTTGAGCTACATGGGACTTGTACATGGGGTCATTATTAGTGAAAGTTCATAACGGTACTGGCCAGCTGTTTTGGAAAACTTGTTTTCTTGTGGACATCCACACTCTGGTCTTACAATTCTTTCTGCCTTTTGGAGGTTTTAATGGCCTAATTTTTAGTTTGTCCTGATGAATGTGTATTTAAGTTGCTCTCTAGATATATGTTTTGTATACTTGGTTTGTAATGTTAATTTTTTTTCACTTCCTTGTTATGTTAATTATTAGTTCTAGTAATGAATTTTTGAAAATATTTTATAACAGTTTGTAAACTATTACTGGCTGTTTATATATTATCTTTTTGGCACAATTCTGTTTCCTTTATTTTTGTGCTATTTTGCTGGATGGATATGTATTTATGATTGGTATATCTTCGTAATTGGAGAAAATTTTATCCTAATAAAATGTCCTATTTTTTCTAGTAACAGTTTTTACAGTGAGTTTTATCTGAAATTTGTGTAGTTATACTCTTCATATTGTTAGATTCTCCCACCCCCCCCCCCTTTTTCTCCTTTAGCCTATTTGGAATTTTCTTTCTTATTAAAGAACTTTCTTTGAATTTCTCATATAGAGGATCTGTTGGTAAATTCTTTCAAATTTCATCTAGGAACATTGCTACTTAATTTTGGAAAATCTTTGCTAGATAGAGGATTCTTGGTTAGTGGATTTGGAGGGGGTCGATATTCATTCAGCACTCATTTTTGGCATCTGTTAGTTCTGATAAGGAGTCAACTGCAGTCATCTTGAAATCTCCTTTACATGATTCTGTTTCAATTAGTGGTTTCAAGGCTTTAAAAAATATTTTATTAGCATCGCCGTAATTAAGAACTAACATGATTACATTGAAAGTCTTTTTATAGGTGGAGAATTTGGAAAGAGAGTGGCAAACTCATATTATAGGAACAGTGACATGGGATCTTTCTTTTTTTTTAATTTTATTTATTTTTGTATGTGTATGAATGTACTGTCTGCATGTAGGTTTCTGCACCCGTGTCGTGCAATGCCGCGGAGGTCAGAAGAGGGTCTTGGATTTCCCTGGAACTGGAGTTCTCCTGGAATTGGAGTTACAGACGGTTCTTAGACATCATGTGGGTGCTGGAGATCGAACCCGGGTCCTCTGCAAGAGCAGTCGGTGCTCTTAACCGCTAGGCTATCTCTCCAGCCCCAGGATCTTTCTTTTTAAACACGATTTTTCCTAATTTTAACCCTTTAAAAATAATTTATTGTAGTAGGATGTAAAGTCCTTTGGGAATATGCCAAAGTACTAGTACAGCTGAATCATATGGTAGATGCATTTCTGTTTTTGAGGAAATGATGATTTCTCACTAGCAATGAATAAGTGTTCTCCTTTCTCCTCATACATGTCAGCATTTGATTTCTTTTTGTTGTTGTTGTTGACCTTAACAATTCTGACTCTTCTCAGATGAGTTTTAATTTGGTATCTTCTTCAATTTCTTCAGTGTCTTAAAGTTTTCATCATGCAAGTCTTTCACTTCATTTGATATATTTCTTCCATGATTTTAAGGGCATTTTGAATACTATTGCTTCCCTAATTTCTTCCTCAATATGTTTGTTATGTGTATATAGAAATGATAGTGATTTTGTGTACTAATTTTGTATATTGCTACTTTGCTAAATGTGTTTATCAGCTGTAAGAATCTTGTGGTAGAATCTTTGAGTCTTTTATACATAGAACCGAAGCAACTTCAAATAAAGATTCCTTGAATTCTTTTCCTAGTTGTAGCCACTTTATCAACTTCATTTGTCTTATTCTTTCTTGGATCTTTCAATATACTTTCTTTGTTCTGTTTAGCATTTTGATTTTATGTGACCCAGGGAATTTCTTTACTGGTACTCTCTATTTGGTATTCTGTATGCTTCTTGCACCTTCATAGGAATCTTTTTCCTTAGACTTNGACAGAGGGCAGTGGGCAAAGGCAGGCTTCCTAGTCTCATAAGTGACAGATGTGACTGGAACTAGAGGAATCTAAAGAAGCTCGGTCGATTGGTGCTCTCCCTGAAAGTCATAGTGTAAGAAATTGCTCCTTTTTAGGGTTTTGGGAAATATAGAATTTTCTAGAAGCTTAGCAGTAGAAATGAAATTCCTGGGATATCCGTGAAAAAATGTGGTTGCAGACATTTGGGGCCCTGGCATTCCCAACGTGAAGTCCCTTGCTGGACTAATAGAAGGCTTTTTAGTTTCTTGGTGGCCAGCCAGTCTCGTAATCCTGGCCAAGCTGCACACACCGCAGTGATTATGGTGTAGACTCGCCAAGATAGTGGAAAGCTTCTGCCAAGTAAAGTCAGGGTTTTTCCTGTCATCGCTGCACTGCTGAACAGCCAGCTTGTATGTAGCTCCCGGCTGCTGCTCTGCCTCTGCCAGAGCAGGTCGAGTGGCGTGCACTCAGGCAGGCAGGCAGGCAGTCCTGTGTCTTTGGTGTTGCAAATGGATTTCTGTCGGGGGATGGGAAAGCTTGAAACAACTAGCATACTAAAGTATTTTAGGAAATTACCACTCTCCTCTCTGCACTTCCTCGATCCTAACTAGATTTTAAAATTTAGTAAGCACACTAATTTCCATTCTAGAATTTTTATTCGGGCTTTAGCAAGTAATCCTATGGATTTCTAAGCAAACAAAAAACATTAGCATATAGTAGATTACTATATATAGATATATATAGATTAGAGAACACAGCAACAACCCAATCCTAAATTAGTAAGAAGAAAATTATAAAACAGAGCAGGAATAAATGGAACTAAACATATACAGAAAGCTCAACTGATATAAAAAGCAATTTTTTTCATAAGATAAAACTGCTAGCAAAACTTTGGGCTGGAGAGATGCCTATCGGTTAAGAGCCCGACCGCTCTTGCAGAGGACCGGGTTCGATCCCAGCACCACATGGCGGCAAACCGTCTGAAACTCCAATTCCAGGAGAACTCCGTTCCAGGGAATCCGACCACACCCTCTTCTGACCTCGTGCATTGCACACACGGGCGCAAAAACTTCATGCAGACAGTAAATTCAACATACAGAAATAAAAAATAAAAAAAAATTTAAAAAAAAACTAGCAACTTTAGCTAGATTTAAGAGAGATTTTACTATATGTTAACTTTTGAAAGAATTATAAGTTGAGTCGACAGAGGACATAAATCTAGATATAAGTTAGAAATATAAAGACAAGATTTCAATCAGCATATATGCATAATATAAAAGAACTACAGTAGACGATATGAATATGACAAGAAACATCAAAAATGAATAATTTACAAAATCCGACACATACGTCTAATCATGAAGAACAACTAAAGGAACAAGTGACAGATCCTTAAGCGCCTATAAAGAAAGCCCATACTAAGACAGCATCATTGATGATTGTTCCAAACAACTTAACAGAGCTAAGAACAAGTGTCTTACTTATTCCAACCAAGCATAAGGGAGGAATTCCTCCAGATCCTTATACAAGGTCAATATTATTCATGATATAAAACAGAACAAAATTAACATTGTATTGGATGAACTATCACAAAACTCCATAATAAAACTAACAAAGGCAAATTCTTAGTACATCTAAAACTGTTCTTTATAATCAAAGGGACTTAATCCCATGGATAGAGGAATGTTCAATATACACATCATAACTGTGACACACCATGTCAATAGCATAAGGGACTACTAATATCAATCTCAAAAATGTAGAAAACGGCATTTGATAAATTGAGCACACTTTAAGATAAAAAATACTGGATAAATTAGGTATAAATTATGTTGAGGAACACATCTCAACATAATAAAGGCCATATATAATAAGCTGCAAACTAACATACTGACTGGGGAAAACTAAAAGATTTCTCCCTAAGATATGGAACCAGGCCAGAGATGCCCATTTCCACCCATTTCCAATGGCATTCCTTAGCACCCATATTGTGGCTAACGACGTCATAACATCAATCCAGTTCAGGGCACATCATGTGACTTGCCCTATTGCATGCACTCGGTATAATGACGGATACATACATACAACTACATACATACGCAATACAATAATAAAATAAATAAGTAAAAACAATTTTTAATGTTTGTGGTGCTCAAAAGAGATTATAAATCAATGGTGATCCCTAACAAGATACTAATGATCGCTTATCTAAAGAGCTAGAAAAACACATTCTACAACTTACATAGACTCCCCCAAATCCCCAATAGTTAAATACCATCTTGAGCAGGATACATTATACTATTTGACTTCAAACCGCACTACAAGCTGCCGTAACCAGAAAAGCATGGATTGGCATTAAAAACAGACACATGACCAATGAAACTGACTAGACAGCCTAGACTAAACCCATGCTCTACGCTGATTCTCATGTCTAAGATCACACATTTGGAAAGGTGGTCTTTTCCATAAATAGTGCTGAGAAAATTGATATCTACATACAGAAGAATGAAACAAACCCGATTTCACACTAGTTATGAAACTCAAATGGACTGAAAACTTAAATAATAAAAATAGAAACTGCTGTAAGAAAGCACAGGATAATTGCTAAAGACATTGCATGGGGAAAACCTTTTTGAATAGACTGTCCTAGCATGGAAAAAAAAGAAAAACATGGACACATGAAATAACATCAGACTGAAAAGCTTCTGCATACCAAAGGAAACAATAAGCAGAGTGAAGACACAATCGACAGAATGGGAGATTTGCACGCTGTGTATGCATCTGGCAAGGGGTTGATATCTAGAATGTAAAGACACACCAAAAAACTTAATATCCTAATTTAAAATCAACAATAGACTTAAACAAAAGTTTTTCAGGAGAAGAAAACAAATACCAACAGATGCAAAAAAAAAAAAAATCCGGAGTATCTAAAATCCGCAGGGAAGTTCAAATTAAAGTCATGAAGAAATACACCTCTTCTCAGTGAATAATAATATTATCCAAAATTAAGGATAATAAATGCTGGTGAAGAGCGTTTGAAAAGGAAATCCTGCAGACCACTGATGATAATGTAAATTACATAGCCATTACAGAATATACTATGCAGATCCTGAAAAGTTATAAAACAGGGCCAGCAAGATGCCTTAATAAACAAGAAATGGAACACTTGAGTGTCCATCAATTGGATAAGTAAAATGTGGTAAAGACGCAGAATGGAATACCATTAACCTGTAAAAACAAACAAACAAATAACAAAGAGAATGCAAAACCCTGTCATTGTGTTAACTTTTTTTTCGGTTTGGGGAAATTTTTCTTCTGTGTTTTTACTGAAAATATTTTCTGTGACTTGGACCTAGGTTTCTTCATCTTGTTTACCTATGTTTTCCCATTAGCTTATTTTTTTTTAATTTTTTTAATTTTATTTATTTCGTATGTATATCCATGTACTGTCTGATGCCGTTGTGCCCCGTGTGTGCAATGCCGGAGGTCAGAAGAGGGTCGTCGATTCCCCTGGAACTGAGTTCTCCTGGAATTGGAGTTTCAGACGGTCTCGGCCGCCATGTGGGTGCGGGGATCGAACCCGGGTCCTCTGAAGAGCGGTCGGCTCTCTTAACCGCTAGGCCATCTCTCCAGCCCCTCCAATATAGTTATTTTATAGTGTGCCAGAGTTCTTGAGTATTTTCCCTAGGTTTTTGTTTTAAATTTATTAAACTTCTTTAAATAAATAACCACATTTTCTACCTTGTCTCCTGACTGATGTTCTCTCTTCTGCTTGGATTTAGTTTATTGTGTGTGTAACTTCCCATTGAGCTTTATAGTTTATTTACTGATTTTTCATTTCAACTTCTATTTCAATTTGTGTTTTCTTCAGATACTCTATCTCTTTATTAAATTCTTTTCTCATATCTTGAATTCTATTTTATTCAATATCTTTTCAGTATTTGCTAATTTCATTTCATGGTCTTCATTTCAGCATTCATTCATATCTTCTTTGAGGCCCTTGAACATATTTGTACTTCCTACTTTGAAATTACTGTATTTTCTGTCATCTAAGTTGCTTATTTCATTGAACATTACCTGCAATGACTTATTTTTGGAGTAGTTGTATTGTCTTGGCCATTTACTCTGTTTGTATTTCTGTCATGGGTCACTGATATCTAGAATCATTCATAGTGGGTTTTCAGAGTTTTGGTATGTATACTTGTCCCACCTTTGTTGTGTGGGTGTTTCAATTTTTGTTTTATGTTATAATGTTTTGTGTAATAGATCAGTTGAATAGTGCTTGAGTTTCACTCTTGGTGTTACTCAGTTACACATACTTGATATGTCAATGGGGTATCAGAAACAATCCTAGCTCAGCTAGGGGTAGGTACAACTTCTGAGCACAGGAACAGACATTCTTTCTGTAGCATGAAAAGTTTCTTGCTGGTTGTAGATTCTCAGAAGCCTGTGGGAAGCTTGCTGAATTCTATAGGTGGTCCTGAGGTGGCAGAAACTGGAATGGTACATGGAGAGAGAGGGCAGTGGTACGTGGTGGTGTATATTGGGGACCTCAGGCAGCTCATGTAGAGTCATGTTGGTGGTGGGGATCCTTACATGGGGGGAGTATGCTGGACACATGTTTCTCAGGAGGAGGACAGGGAGTGGAGGGAAGAGTTAACAGCTAGAGTGCAGATCCCTGTGTGAGGGAGGTGTACAGGATGAGCATTCCTCAGGTCAACTCTGGATTTTTTGTAAAAGAGACATTTTAATATTATGATATTTTCTCTTGAAGATAATAGCCATTTTATTTTTCTGTAATGTATTAATTCATTAAGCACATTTTCTTTTTTTAAATTTATTTATGTGTGTGAATGTATTGTATGCATGAAGGTTTGTGCACCCATGTCTGCAATGCCGGAGTCAGAGAGGGTGTCGGCCCATCTGGAACTGGATTCTCTTGGAATTGGAATTACAGACGGTTCTCAGCTGCCATGTGGGCCCTGGGGATTGAACCTGGGTCCTCTGCAAGAGCAGTCGGCAATCTTAACTGCTAGGCCATATCTCCAGCCCCCATTAAGCACATTTTCAATGTCCAATGACAATATAGCAAGTATCTCTTCTATAATTTTATAGCTGAGAAATTTGATTTCCTCAAATGCCACTTTTCCTGAATTCATTATAAATTTATGGTTAATTTTAGTTTCTTACATTTTAGTAATGTGTTTTCAACATTAATTATTTGAGAGGTCTAGCTGTTACTGATCTATTTTCTTTTTTAGTTATATAATACACTAAGATTTCATTAATTTTATACTTTTATGGACTTTTTTTTTGGTCTTTTTGAGACAGGGTCTCCCTGTAGCCCCAGGTGGCCTGGAACTCACTATGTAGACCAGGCTGGCCTTGAACTCACAGAGATCCTCTCTGGGAAGATCCAGTTTGAATTAGGGGCTAGTTCTCAGGGCACAATGTGGGAGTCATGGGATTCCTCTGACCCCACCCCAAAAGTGAGCAAGCAACATGGCCCAGCACACATGATGCTAGCGAGCAGAGTATACAGTAGTGTGTAACTGGAAGGGTCTGAATTAGCTCTGGACCTGATGTCATTTTTTTAAAATAGGCTTAGCAAGCAATAAAAGAATTCTCCATTAACATCATTCACAGAAATTCCGGATCTTATTTTATGCATATACAGGACAAAGCAGGCCTAAATTTCAAGTGTCAATGGTTAGTAGGTGGGACAGAGGCCTACCAGACCACCAGCCTGGTAAGCTAGTGTGGGGTTGGACAGAAACCTATCAGTTCATCACCCTGTGTATTGAATTGTGAGTGGGTGTAGGCTGAAGATAAGCCATCAGCCATCAACCTGAAATTCCTGTCTTTGGGCAGGTGGGAAAGCACGACCAGTCTGGAAATGTTCCATTTCCCAGGCTAAGTGACTGAGTTGGAAGTACCTCTCAGGTTGGGCTACAAAAGTAACCAACTGACCTCTGTGTTGATGGGTCAGTTCCTCACAGTGACTGCAGGTGCCCACTGGGCTCTCCTTCCCTTAGCAGGACGACACTATACCTGCTCATAGTAAGAGAAGCTCCTACAATCCTCCTGCCTCTGCCTCTGCCTCTGCTCTGCCTTCCTGCCTCTGCCTCTACCTCTACCTCTGCCTTGCCTCCTGAGTGCTGGGATTGGAGGCATGCACCACCAAGCCTAGCTGGACTTTTTTTTTATGCCATAAAATGTACTTAATACTGGGTAAATTAATCAGATTTGCTTAAAATAATGTATTTTAATTTTCTATATAATATTCTATACATAGTAACTTGGTCAAAATGTTTGGTAAGAATGATGTCAGCAAGACAACTGATTAGAGGTGTCTGACATAATAGTATTCACAAAGAAAAAAAAAGAATAACATATCCATTGCACCAATAGACTGAAATGGAGTGTAGTGGAATTATAGCAGCAATGGTGTAAAACACAGAAACTCACAATGATGTTACAAAGACTGCAATTAAGCACATATAATCTAACACCCTAACTCTGCACTATAGATTGGCCTTGAACAAAGGGGGATTTTATGTGGTACAGAATGGGTAAGCAAGAAGTCCCAAGAGTTCTCGTTTACACCAGAATCAGCTGAGGTCTTTTCTCCTGGTGAACATTATAGATCGCATAGGCTCTGACCTGTATAGTATCCAGAGTATTATACTACTATTTTTCTTCTAGGAATAGCTGAGGTAACATGCTTTCCTTCACCCAAGTTCCTGCTGCACAGAGTTGCCTTGAGATCTCACTCATTTGAGGACTTGAGAATTGTCTAAGTGAATACCTCCAGGAACACTATACTTTATCTTTACAAACAACTTGAGTATATTTGTACTATGTCTGTATTAGTCAAGATTCTCTAAAGAAATAGAACCAGTAGAAAGAATATATATATATATATATATATATATATATATATATAATGTATTTTGATAATGTTCACCCCATTAATCTCTCTTATCCCCTCCCACTCCCTCTGAATCCCTTCTTCCCAAACAAAACCACTTCTAGTTTCATGTCTGATTATTACGACCCACTGAGTTTAATCAGGGTTTGCCTGAGGGAGCATGGGTATGGGGTTATTTACTGGAGCATGAACAAAGTCCCAGTGTCTACACCATGGAAGAAAAGTGACTCTCTTTCCTCAGTAACCATTAAACCTTTGTTTTCTGATAGCTCAGTAAATGTAGGTTCTCCTTATTGGACCTCCACTGCAAAACCTCTCCACAAGACACACACACACACACACACACACACACATATATATATATATATATATATATATTAGAAACACAGCAACAAACCAATCCTAAAATTAGTAAAGGGAAAAAAATTAATAAAAACCAGAGCAGGAATAAATGGAAACTAAAAATATACAAAAGCTCAATGAAATAAAAAGCAATTTTTTTCAAAAGATAAAACTAGCAAAACTTGGGCTGGAGAGATGGCCTAGCGGTTAAGAGCGCCGACCGCTCTTGCAGAGGACCTGGGTTCGATCCCCAGCACCCACATGGCGGCCGAGAACCGTCTGAAACTCCAATTCCAGGAGAACTCCAGTTCCAGGGGAATCCGACACCCTCTTCTGACCTCCGTAGCATTGCACAACACGGGCGCACAAACTTGCATGCAGACAGTACATTCGTACACATACAGAAATAAATAAAAATTAAAAAAAATTTAAAAAAAAACTAGCAAAACTTTAGCTAGAGTTTTATAGAGAGAGTTTTACATATATGTATATAGACATTTATATATGTGTGTAAGAGAGAGGATTCTAATAAAGTTAGAGATGAGTCAAAGGGACAAATTTCAATGACATCATAGAAATATAAAAGATCATTAGAGATTAATATGACCAAGAATACATCAACAAATTTGATAATTTACACAAACTCCTAGACACATATAACTAAGTCTGAATCATGAAGAAACACAAAACCTAAGCAGGTAAATAACAAGTAATGACAGTGAATCCGTAATAAAGCAAAGCCTCCTATAAAAGAAAGCCCATGACTAGACAGCATCACTGATGACTTGTTCCAAACACTTAACAAGAGCTAAGAACAAGTGTCTTTACATTATTCCAACCAAGCAGAAGGGGGAGGAATTCCTCCAGATCCATTATACAAGGTCAATATTATTCTGATATAAAACCAAACAAAAATACCATTGTATGGATGAACATCACAAAACTCCATAATAAAATACTAACAAAGCAAATTCAATAGTACATCTAAAACATTGTTCTTTATAATCAAAGGGACTTATCCCAGGATAGCAGGAATGGTTCAATATACACAAATCAATAAATGTGACACACCATGTCAATAGCATAAAGGGAAACTACTATAAATTCATCTCAAAAAATGTAGAAAAGGCATTTGATAAATTTGAGCATCACTTTAAGATAAAAAATACTGGATAAATTAGGTATAAATTATGTTGAGGAACACATCTCAACATAAATAAAGGCCATATATAATAAGCTGCAAACTAACATACTGACTGGGGAAAACTAAAAGATTTCTCCCTAAGATATGGAACCAGGCCAGAGATGCCCATTTCCACCATTTTCATTCAACTTAGCACCCATATTGTGGCTAACGACCATCCATAACCATCCAGTTCCAGGGCACATGACACCCTTTCTGGCCTCCCTGGGTATTGCATGACACGGATATACATACATACATACATACATACATACATACACATATAATAAAAAATAAATAAGTAAACAATTTTTAATGTTTGTGGTGCTCAAAGAGATTTATAAATTCAATGTGATCCCTAACAAGATACTAATGATAGCTTTCATAGAGCTAGAAAAACAATTCTAAAACTTACATAGACTCCCCCAAACCCCCCAATAGTTAAAACCATCTTGAGCAGGATACATTATACTATTTGACTTCAAAACGCACTACAAAGCTGCAGTAACCAGAAAAGCATGGCATTGGCATTAAAAACAGACACATGACCAATGAAACTGACTAGACAGCCTAGACGTAAACCCATGCTCTAGCTGATTTTCTGCATGTGCTAAGATCACACATTTGAGAAAGGTCGGTCTTTTCCATAAATAGTGCTGAGAAAATTGATATCTACATACAGAAGAATGAAATCAAACCCCTATTTCACACTAGTTATGAAAACTCAAATGGACTAAAAACTTAAATATATGAAAATATGAAACTGCTGTAAGAAAGCACAGGGATAATTGCTTAAAGACATTGGCATGGGGAAAACCTTTTTGAATAAGACTGCCTAAGCATGGGAAACAAAAAGAAAAACATGGACACATGAAATAACATCAGACTGAAAAGCTTCTGCATACCAAAGGAAACAATAAGCAGAGTGAAGACACAATCGACAGAATGGGAGATTTGCACGCTGTGTATGCATCTGGCAAGGGGTTGATATCTAGAATGTAAAGACACACCAAAAAACTTAATATCCTAATTTAAAATCAACAATAGACTTAAACAAATATTTCTCAGGAGAAGAAATACAAATGACCAACAGATGCAAAAAAAAAAAAAAATCCTGAGTATCTAAAATCCTCAGGGAATTTCAAATTAAAGTCATGATGAAATATCACCTCTTCTCAGTGAATAATAATATTATCCAAAAAATTAAGGATAATAAATGCTGGTGAAGATGTTTGGAAAAGGAAATCCTGTGCACCACTGATGAGAATGTAAATTAACATAGCCATTACAGAATATACTATGCAGAATCCTGAAAAAGTTATAAAACAGGGCCAGCAAGATGCCTTAATAAACAAGAAATGGAACACTTGAGTGTCCATCAATTGGATAAGTAAAATGTGGTAAAGACGCAGAATGGAATACCATTAACCCTGTAAAAAACAAACAAACAAATAAAAAGAGAATGAAACCCTGTCATTGTGATAACACGAATGAAATTAGAGATCACAAACAAAATAAGCCAGACATAGAAAGACAAGTCCAGAATGATCTCATCCATCCATGGATTCCCGAAAACATTGATCTCACAGCAGGTAAGAGCATATTTTGGTTATTAAAGGTAGAGAGGCAGGGGAGGGGGAGGAGTTGGGATGGCAAAGGAAGGAGGAGTGAAATGTGTGCGCTGAGCCACGGCTAGGTTGAAGCAGTCAGGTCTGGCGTGCTTTTTTTTTTTTTTTTGGTCTTTTCGAGACAGGGTCTCTGTAGCCCCAGCTGTCCTGGAACTCACTCTGTAGACCAGGCTGGCCTTGAACTCACAAAGATCTGCCTGCCTCTGTCTCCAGTGTGCTAGGATTAAAGGCGTGCGCCACCACGCCCGGCTATGATCTGGTGTGCTATTTTACAATAGGCAACTATAGAAAACAACTTGTACATTTTAAAGAGAAGAAAGGATTTTGAAATTTTTTTACCATAAATAAATGATAAATATTTGAGGAGAAAAAAAATGTTACCCAACTCAAATATTTCATGGGCAATGTACATGTATATTGAAATATAATATGGTACTTACCTCTTTAGTATGTATAATTTTGTATATAAGTTAAAAAATAGACTAAGGGGTTAGAGAGATGGCTCAATGGTTATGAATACTTGTGCAAATCTGGCTTTGGCTCCCAGTACACACATCAGACAGCTCACAACTGCCTATAACTCCAGTTTCAGGGGATCCAATGCCCTCTGGTCTCTGCAGGCACTTGTATGCACTTGGTGCATATAATTCAGAAAAGCATGCACACATATACACATAAATATAAAATAAATATTTTAAATAGATTTAAAATATTATGAAACAAAAATGCTATATATAATCTTTTTATTTATTTGGCTATCACAGACTATGTAGATAAATATAGATAACCATGATGAAATTAGTAATGGAGGCAGCCTCAAAGTATTCAGGCACTGGCCTAGGTCATTGGCCATGCATAGACATGGTTGCTTTTCTGTTGACCTTTTGGTGCAACAATGCTTGGCTCCGGCTAATGCTTTACAGATACTGGTAAATCATTTTTGCATCTCAGCACCAGAGGGCACATCTATCAAATACATGGATTTCTGGGTCCTATTTCAGCCGAATTTAATCAGCTACTCCTTGGTAGCACCTGGGAATCTGAATCTTAAGCATGTGCACACGTGATTTGAATGCGCCTTTGAGTCTAGAAACTGTAAAAGATACATTCTTAGAAGTCCCAGTGAGTTCTAGGGGATGCGGGTGGAATGACCAAAGGCTGCATCTGCATCTACAGTACCAGCCATAGGACCTAAGGTTTACAGAGTTTGGAAAGTTGGAACACTCTCCAGATTCCAGGTGTTTTTGCCATCACAAAGGCCAAGGGGTTCTGTTTTTTGTTTGTTTGTTTGTTGGTTGGTCTTTTCGAGATAGGGTCTCCCTGTAGTCCCAGCTGTCCTGGAACTCACTCTATAGACCAGGCTGGCCTTGAACTCACAAATATCTGTCTGCCTCTGCCTCCCGAGTGCTAGGATTAAAGGCGTGCGCCACCACACCCAGCTAGGGGTTCTGTTTTTGGGGGGTTTTTTTGTGTTTTTTTTTTTTTAATTTTTTATTACTTCTTTATTTTTTTTCATTTTTTAACAATAAGTAATAATTTATGAGTACAAGCATCCTTCATGTAAAACCAATTTTCAAGCAGTTGT
>VZQC01012768.1:149907-172407 GCA_009823505.1 Rhizomys pruinosus
AAAACTGAGAGCACGATGCAGGACAAGTTATCGGCAGACATGCATGACTGGGATGGGTGGTGGGGGAGGGAAAGGGAAATATGCCTGATTGAATTTGGAAATGATGTATAAAATGCACAACGCATTCAAATAAAACTTAAATTTTTAAAAAAATTTTAGATTAAAAAAAAACAAACACTGAGCTGGTGGTGCTCGCCTTTTCCCGCACTTGGGAGGCAGACAGATGGATCTCTGTGAGTTAAGGCCAGTCTGGTCTACATAGGAGAGTTCCAGACGCTGGCAGCTACAGGGGACTCTGTTCTAAAATCAAAAACACTACAACACACACACACCACACACACACACCACAAAAAAAAAAAAACAAAAAAACAAAAAAAAAAAAACACAACAAATAAGGCATGCCTGGCTGCACTTCTCTGTAACCCCGGACTTTACTCCTCTCTTAAAAACAGATCCAAGCCCCTCCCAAATGACTACAGGTTCTTGCCTGTAAACTGGGATACCTGCAAGAAGAGAGTGATAAGGCCCTGCCTACTGAATGACCTAATGTAAGCATGGGAAAGAATGTATGGGACCGCACTTGCCAAGTGTTCAGTTGGTCCTATGGAAACCAATAAAGGCAAATATGTCTGTCCTTGAGTCAAGCAAGACTCCTCGTCAGCACCAGCTACACCACACCTTTTTTTTTTTCATTTTTTAGCTATAAGTGATAATCCATGAGTACAAGCATCCTTCGTGCAAAACCAATCTGCAGGCTGTTGTGCCCAAACCCCCACAGCCCCACCATCCAGTGGGGGGTGACAGGTTGTTTGTTCAATCAAGTTGATCAAATGAGTGTCCAGATTACATTGCTGTAGTTTCATTGGTGTTTTTTAAGCCAACTGCATGCATTCTTTCTCTAACAGTGGCGATTCTTTTAAAGATAACACTGCAAACTGTTGCCCTTTGTATGTATCTCCGTGAGTTGGGGCTCAGTAAAAATGGCACTCCCTCAAGCCCTTTTCTTTTCTCACTTTACTTTGTATAATGAGATCAAGCATTTAGTTTAATAGAAGAAAAATGTCTATTGACAAACATCTTAAAAGTGAAAAGAAGTGCTAGGTGTGGTGGCACACACCTTTAATCCCAGCACTCGGGAGGCAGAGGCAGGTGGATCTCTGAGTTCAAGGCCAGCCTGGTCTACAGAGCAAGCTCCTGGCCAGCTGGGACTAAAAGGGAGACCCTGTCTCAAAAATACCTGCCCCCCCAAAAAATGAAAGCAGTTCATTTCCCCAACTAATATTCACTTGAGCCTTTTTGGTCCCCGTTTTCCTTGATCTTGATTCTCGTTGCTTGTATTTCATTTTCCTGTGTGTGTGTGTGTGTGTGTGTGTGTGTGTGTGTATGTACCTGTATATATATCCTGTATATATATGTCCAGAGGCCAGAGGAGGATATCCCGTGTTCTGCTTCATCATCTTCTACTTTAGTCCTTTGAGACAGCAACTCTCGCTGAAGGTGGAGCTCACCTGGAGGCCAGTAAGCTGCAGGAATCTGCCATCTCTGCACTCTAGCGCTGAGTACCACACTAGGCTTTTCTGAGGGTGCGAGGGATCTGACCTCGAGTTTTCATGTTTTAGCAGAAAGCACTTGCCTACTGAGCCACCTCCCTACTATCCCCACACACATCTTTTTGCAAGATCAGGCCATACCCCAGGACTTTGGCTGTCCTATAACAAACTGTGTAGCCCATGCTGACCTTGAGTTCATGGCAGGTCTCCTACATCAGCTTCCTTAGTGCCAGAGTTATAGCATGAGTCACCAAGCCCCGCTTACTTTGCTTATCTTTTATTTTCTTTTTCTCATGCCACTAAAAATTCCTCTCCTTATTTGTGACAAATGTGAACAGTCCATTAAGTTAGACTGGTTTTAGTAGCTGGCAACCCAGCTGTAATTACGTAATATTACAAAGTCCCTAAGCCCGTGTCTTTACTGGTTATGAACTTAAAACATAACTTTTGGAAATTCATATTGTTCTATTTGCTGTACAAAAGATTGCCTTGCACTCGGGAGGCAGAGGCAGGTGGATCTTTGTGAGTTCAAGGCCAGCCTGGTCTACCGAGTGAGTTCCAGGACAGCTGGGGCTACAGGGTGACTCTGTCTCAAAAAGACACCCCCCCCCCAAAAAAAAGATTGCTTTGAGTCTGTCACAAATGCATGTTGCAGCTGGGCATGGCAGTACATGCCTTTAGTCCCAGCACTCAGGAAGCAGAGGCAGGCAGATCTCTGGGAAATCAAGGCCAGCCTAGCCTACATAGTAAGTATCGAGCCAGCTGGGGCTACAGGGATACAGGGAGACCATGTCTCAAAAACAACAACAGAAAAAAAAACCTCCTAAAACAAATATATGTGGTAAGAAGTGAACATAGTCACATTATTACAATTGCAAGCACGGTGTAGCCTCCTGGGGGACACAGGACTCAGCGCTGATCTCGTACTATTCTGCACTGTCTTCATGTGTCTTTCAAGCTGCCAAAATCCCACAGCAAAGATTCCTGAGTGCGTGCATTTATTTTTACTTCTAATCCCTTTATTTATTTATTTATTTTTTTTTTTTTTGGTCTTTTTGAGACAGGGTCTCCCTTTTTAGTCACAACCGGCCTGGAGCTTGCTACGTAGGCCAGGCTGGCCTTGAACTCACAGAGATCCACCTGCCTGTGCCTCCGGAGTGCTGGGATTACAGGTGTGCACCACCACACCCAGCTATCCCTTTTCCTTTTTAAGAATGTGTGTTGCAGCCGGGCGTGGTGGCGCATGCCTTTAATCCTAGCACTCGGGAGGCAGAGGCAGGCGGATCTTTGTGAGTTCAAGGCCAGCCTGGTCTACAGAGTGAGTTCCAGGACAGCTGGGGCTACAGGGAGACCCTGTCTCTAAAATATAAAAAAAAAAAAAAAAAATGTGTGTTGCGTTCTGCAGCTTAGAATGTGCCACCAAGAAAAACAGCACTCATGGGGGATGGAGTTGAACTAATGCATGGCTGCCTGCCACCCAAAGCAGCCACATCCATTTTCCATTTCCCTACAGATTAATGCATTAATGTATTCATTGTGTTGTCTTGTGAAAGGACCAAGAAGCATTGCTGCACTGTTGCTTTCCACAAGAAATGTTCCCTGCGGGTTTCAGTTCCCTCTCTTGTAACTTAGAGATGTCCTAGAACTGTACTTCTCAGTTGGGGCTGACCATTAGAACTATTTGATGAGGTCTTGAAAAAAGACTCAGGCCAAGGCCCCATCCCAGGCCAACAAGCCTGCATGTTCAGGCTAGTGCCAGGGCAACTGATGTACTGCGTGAACCTCCCAGGAGATCTCAGAATGCAGCTAAGATTGAAACCTCCGGGCCAGGCACCCTTGGGGTCCCTCCCAATCTGGCCTTCATCCCCCCTCACCCTTAATGAGACTGACCAAACTTGAGACATTTTATAAATTTTCACTGCATAATTGATGCTTCAGGAACCCTTAGTTCAACTTTAGGTCCTTTAGGAGATGCCTCTGAATTTCCCTAGGAACTCATGGTATTTTATCCTATTGTATACTGCTTACAAAGACTGTACCCCGACTACTTACTGTCTTCTTTGGATGGACTGTGCCCTGCAATGACTGACCTGCAGAGGAATGAGGCCACGTGACCACTAGCTTTGCAATGTCTATGAAGGGCTCTGTGTACCAGGTGTAGAAGGAACTTCATCCCAGGACTCCCTTCCTTGGCACACACAGCTGCCCTTTGGCTAAGGGCACACTGCACACAGCAAGGCTTCTAAGCATATTCAGCCTGTCCCTGGCCAACCCGGGGTCCCTTCCCACAGGATGGGTTTTGGTGTGTTGCCCAGCTTTGCTTTGGGGTTTTCTGTTTCACACTGATGCAGGGCCTGTAATCATCTCTGAGTATTGAATTTCTGATTTACTTTTAATGGCTTTGGAGTTCAGCTTCTTTTGTTTCTGGATTTGCATAAACAGTGCCACCTTTGTCCTGCGGTCTTGACACAGCTTCAAAGCATTGACCAGGCATCAAAGACACACTGGATCCTCATTTCTTAGGGATCATATTGCGGCACCACTGCCAGCAGGTGACTGAAGGTTACAGCTCTCAAAGAAGACTAGATTAGATTCTGCCAAGTACTCTTGAGAATGGTTCTAAACCTCCATAGATTTCCATAAGGCCTGTACAAACAGTGGTGAACTGAAACGGAACTGCTGATGTCATATCTGAAGGAGAAAGGAGAGTCTCTCATTAATGAATGCTGAGCTTCCCCAACCCTGTGAGACGCAGATTACTGAGAGTCTCTCTGGGAAACATGGAAGTCCCAATCTCCTTCACCAGCCACTGCTACTGAAATGCTACTGAAAAAAAGGACTCAAACCTTTTTCCCCATTTGATTCATAAAAATAAAAGCAGCCAATGACCCCTCTAGCACACACAAGGTATTGCGTATGGATATTTTGAAATCAGTCTCCTACCAGGTCATTGGGTCCAGTCATGAATCTGAATCTGAGACTCTGCCTCCATGCTGCCCAGTAGTCTCTGCAGTTGTACAGTAAATTCAAGTCTTCTCTAGAATGTTCCCTTTTATGCTATGGGAAAAAAAAACACAAAAACAGGAGCTTAACATTTGTGATTGTAATCGGAAGCACTGTGTTCTTCGAAAAGGCTTCTGGTCAACCTTGTATGCAAGTGTACTCTGCTCAGTCACTTCTGTGAGGACATGGAGGGTTTAGGAGAACCGGAGATGGAAGTCCAGGCTCATCAGGCTAGAGGGTAATGAAACTAAAGTGACAGATGCTCCCTGGGGAAAGGAGTAATGTCAGTGTGTCCTAGAGATGCTAAAATTTGGTCTGTAGCTGACACCTTCAGAAGCCAGAAGTCTGAACAAGTCCTTGCAACATAAAGCCAGGCAAGGCCAGAAAAGTCACAAGTAGAGATACGGGAGCCCCTTGTCTTCTGATTTCGAATTTATATGTTACAGGGAAATAAAATCAAAAAGGCAAATAAATGTTCTTTTTCAAAGAGTGTTCTCTTTGGCACCTCTCTGCTTACCATCCCCGGGGTTCAGTCCCCAAAATCAAACTCTCCCCTTCCAGAGGAGTAACCAATAAATTGAAAGGAGAATCTTTCTGTTGGTCAGAAGCTTAGAGAAAGCGTTTGTTCCCTGGCTGCTTCCTCAGCCCTGCCTGGTCTTGGCTGCTCGGCTGACACTCTCCAGCTGTAAGCTGTCTCCCTGCCATGCCTGAAATCCAGTGCCAGATTTTGAGTTTCTGGAGGAAGATTCCTTGAGAAGGCCTTCATAACATGGGGGACTAGGCGTAGAAAGCAGAGAGTGCTCTGAGTGTTTTCTCTGATACCATAACAAGTGGGGTTTAATGGATGAGGATGGAACCATTACTGCCCTGAAGTAAAGTGAATTTTAAAGCTTTCCTCCTCTTCCATGTAACAGAGTGCCTGAGATTGGGTGCTGTTTCCCTGATCTGTATGCCAGTTGTCCAGTTTTAGACAATAAATTACCCTGGTATTCTGTAGCTTTGAGCTAGAGACCAAATGCTTTCCCTGAGAGGGACATCTTAACACATGGATGTCAAGGGAGCGGAGGTCAGATAACCCACAAGTCTGTGTTTTCCTTTCTGAAATCATATCTCCTTTCCAACCTTTGGTGTTCTCTTATTAATTAAATCTTATCGCCCCCAATACTAACCTCATAGATTTAGTTCCATTTCCCTTTCCAGTTTTCTCCTTTTGTTTCCAAAGAGCCATTTTCCTAAGATGGCTTTTATTAACTTATGGGTTCTTATATTTATTTATCTGTATAATTGGTTTTAATGGTGGTAGCATACCACTCTGTCTTATCTGAAATAATTGGAAAAACTACTTCTCCTTTCATTTGTTAAACATGATTATAAAGTTTAAAAACCCAGTCAGGTATTTCTTGTTTTCAACAACTTAAGAAAATATTTATCTTCATTGCTCTTCAATTCTTGGGAAGGTAAAGACTGCAAATGGCTACTGTCTGCGGTGAATTTCACACTAGGTGGTAAAATCACACCCTATCATTTCCAGACCACTGAACAATCAACTGTTAACAAATGAGATCATTTTTGGTAAGAGAATTGCATATGTCATTGTCTCAAAAGAGAATCGGGCTGGAGGTTCTGTCTCAGGAACTGCTTCCAAACCCAAGCTCTTCTCAGCTTAGTCTGAACTTGGCATTATTCCACTTGGACATTTTAAACAATGCGTGTTGCACATGCTCAACTAACTAGACAGACAGAAAACAGCAACCTGTTGCTAAGTAAAATGAGGAGACAACAGTAGCCATTTATATTATTCTTTTCATTTATACTATCACCAAAAAAATTCATATTTCTTGTGTGTATATTATCCATGCATGTATGTATGTGTGTTCACATGTGTGTGGAGTCCGTGTATGTGCAGGCCTGTGTGTACATGTGTGCATGGACATATCTGAGTGCATACGGTGGTCAGAAGTTGGTGTCAGTGTCTCCCTTTAGAGTTCTCCATTTTATTTACTGAGACATGGTCTCTTGCTGAACCCAGAACTCGCCAATCTGGCCAGCATCCTGAGGACTCCTTGTCTCTGCCCTAGAGAGTGCTGCCGTGATAGGCAGGCCGTCATGGATACCCAGCATTTATGTGGGTGACAGCTCCTTACATCTCTGTGCCAAGTGCTTTATCTACTGAACCATCTCCTCAGATCAAGAATTTGTATTTTTTTTTTTTTTGTCTTTTCAAGACAGGGTCTCCCTGTAGTCCCAGCTGTCCTGGAACTTACTCTGTAGACCAGGCTGGCCTTGAACTCACAAAGATCCACCTGCCTCTGCCTCCCAAGTGCTAGGATTAAAGGCGTGCGCCACCAGGCCCGGCTATGAATTTGTATTTCTTAGAGGGTTTTTTAAAAGATGGAAAGTATTCTGCAGCAGGTACACAAACCTACATGCAGACAGTACATTCGTATAAATAAATTAAAAAGATGGATAGTATTGATGATTTTATATTATAAAGTCTTCAAACGGTGAATGTAAGAATGTGACGTTACAGGGTGGAGCACACCTTTAATCCCAGCATTTGGGAGGCAGTGGCAGGCGGATCTCTGTGAGTTCAAGGCCAGCCTGGTCTGGTCTACAGAGTGAGTTCCAGGACAGCTGGGGCTGCAGGGAAACCCTGTCTCAAAAAAGAATGTGATGCTATGTGGGTATTTCTTGCCATACCTCTAAGGTCTGCTTTCTGAAAATAATGAACTGTGATCAGCAGGATGGCTCTCATGATCCTTACACCCTGGGTTCCTGCTTGTAGTCTTTGCCCCTGAAGAATCATGTGACTTCACAGAGGAAGTGGAAGTAAAGTCATCTGACTCCTGACACCAGATGACTAAACTGAGCTCATGGTTGCTTGCTCTGGGAAATGACAGTCGTTAGGACATTCCAAATAATCCCAAAGAGAGGCCTCCATGGAGAGAGCCAAAGCCTGCAGCCTGCAGCCATTGTCAATTTACTAGATTTTGAGCGTGCCCCTAGGGTGGGGCTCTTCCATCCTATTAAGCTTTTGGATCTCTGTAGCTCCCACTGAAGGACTTTTTCAGAAGCTGATATTGGAACCAGGGTCTGAAAGGTGAGGGGCAGCTGCTTCTTGGAACCGCTGAGTGAGAGGAGCTAAGGAAGTTGGGGAGAGAGTTGGCTGGAGGCAAGCTTCAGAGGTCCTTGTACCTCGGACTATTATGGACTTAGGACAGGTTGCCTTCTGAATATAGTCCAAGAAATATGATCAATTTTCACTTAGCAACAGCACAATAATGTGTTTTAATTTCAATTTTTATTCATCTGCTACTGTTGCAGATTTTGCTACATGCTTAAAGAAAACAAATAGAAGTACAGCAATTAATTCACATAAAACTCCATTGAAGCCTGCTATGACTACAGTTAACTATACAATTTAACATCTGTAGGCTACAGGAGATGAATACTATATATGTGATTTAGAGTTTGTATTTTGTCAGCAGTTTCCTACTTCACCATCCTCGACAGCCTGATGCCACAGTGGAGTCTTCTCAGAGGACTTCTTCTGGCTCTGTCTGTGGCAATGCCACAGAATTCTAGGGGGCCAATCAATACTCACGATAGCTCAAAGAACTTTCCTTTAAAACTCAAAATAATATTCAGTATTTTATGCAATTAAGCACCAGGCTTAAAACTCAAGTGCATAGTTGGCATCCTCAAATTGTAGAGAACAGAAGACTTCAAGGGCCACCTTATGTTTGAATAACATAGCCCTTGTATCTAACATGGGTGGGTCAAGATGGCTAACACTTGACCTCCAGGGCCAATTAGCCAGCACGAAATGGCTGACATCAGAAGTCCAGGGAACCAGAAAGTATGCAGGAGTGTAATCTGTTACATGTTATTTTTGGCAGAATGTCACTTTTGTGTGCATTTTGTATAAATATGACCTTCAGGTCCCAGCCCTTAGCCTTGGCCTGGGCCTTTCTCTTTGCCGGCCGGCTCGTGTGTGTCTGTCTTTAGGCCTGTGTGCCTACCTCCATGTGGCCTGTGTGCCAGTCTGCATGTCTATGCCCTCCTCTGTGAAACCTGTGTGCTGCTATGTGTCTGAGTGCCGGCCTGCAGCTGTCTGCTTAGCAGCCTCTGTGCTGGTAAGTCAAGAATGTCTTATCTGCCTCTGATTCACTGTCTTCCACCTCCTGACCTCCCATCCTCCCGTAAGCCTTCCACTTTCCTGGGCTTGGAACTTGGACCTCACACAGATCTATATTTACCTCATCTCCTAAAGGACAAGCTAAAAGTATTGAATGGACTTGCTAATCATGCAACAGGCATCCACTATGTTTAATTAATTGTTGTGATTGTATTTTTTTTTTCCTTTGGGCCTATAACAGAGATCTGTAAAAACAGCAGCACTGTTTTAGATCCCATTTTGCATCTTCCCACAGAAATCATTTGAGTACAGTCCCTCAGTTGACATCACGGTGTGTCTTTATGATCGCAAAGATTTCTCAAGGTGACTCTGGGCTACCAGGGGCAATTTGTTTGGGGTTTGCCTTAGTTTGTGCTTACTTTCTGAGTCTCAACTCTAGGGTATTGTACTCTTTAAAATCCTCTGTCAGTTTCGGTTGTTTGACACTTTGATTTCATGTCCAAAATTAGGAATGCTATCAGAAAACATAAAGAATGTTAAGGAGCCGGGTGTGGTGGCGCACGCCTTTAATCCTAGCACTTGGGAGGCAGAGGCAGGCGGATCTTTGTGAGTTCAAGGCCAGCCTGGTCTACAGAGTGAGTTCCAGGCCAGCTGGAGCTACAGGGAGACCCTGTCTCAAAAAGACCAAAAAAAAAAAAAAAAAAGAATGTTAAGGGCAGTTAAGGGCATTGGCTGCTCTTGCAGAGGACTTGAGTTCGGTTCTCATAACCCATATGGTGGCTAACAACTGTCTGTAACTCTAGTTCCAGGGGATCAGACACTCTCTTCTAACCTTTGCAGGCATTGCACAACATGGGTGCACTTATATACTTGCAGGAAAAACACTCAGGCTTGTAAAACAAATAAATAATAATTTTTAAAAAAGAATAAAGTTAAAAATGACCTTTTTGGTTGAATATTCATTTTCTATTTAATTTTCTAGCTTATAATTATTATTATTATTATTATTATTATTATTACTGGTCTTTTTGAGACAGGGTTTTCCTGTAGCCCCAGCTGGCCTAGAACTCACTATGTAGACCAAGTTGGTCATGAACTCATAGAGATCCTCCTGCCTCTGTCTCCCAAGTGCTGGGATTAAAGGTATATGCCACCACGCCGGGCCCAAGTTTATCAGTTATAACAGAGACAATTATAACAATTGTCAGGCCCATTTATGGGCCAAGGATACCAAATACTGACTTAAAAATAAAACCCTGTAAATTAGTGCTCAGGTTATATTTCCTGCATAAGCCCATTAGCCCTTTTCCCACAGGAAAGTTTCCAAGAGTAACTGTTTCAGTCTAGTGAGCGCATAGCTGTCTGCTTGGCAAAGCCCAGCTCCGGTTTCTTCATGAAAAATAAGATAACTTCCAGGATATTTTTTTCTCTGGCTTATACCTGAACCCTCACATGGGACTGAGACTCTTCAGGTGAAAGGCATTTCCTCTGCCTCCCATACAGACTCCTAAGAAGTGTGTTGATACTGCCAAGCCCAGAATCAGAACAGAGAGTAATCGTCGGTTATTTTAAAAGGGAGATGCACGATTACAGTGACTGCTAGAAAGACCTTGGCTACTCAGATGTGAGTGTCCAAATTCAAGATGTTTTAGAGTCTAGTCTCTAATAAATTCATAATTGCCATCTGATTTGCTTTAAGCAAAGACTGGTTCTACAGTGGACCCCATTTGTTTTTTAAAAGGCTTTCCCCCAGCTTGGCATTCTTTCTACTTGCTACTGGCAGAAAATATTTCTGCCTTCTCTATTTATTCTGAGTCCTGCTTTGGGGAGAATCTTCCAGCATATTAATTTATGACTTTCAGAGATTACATATTCATTTCTGTAGGGGCCTCTGTGCTAAATTTGGCTCTAAAATATCTCACAGCTCTTCAGTTAGTTTGTGCACCATTGCTGTTTATATCTGATTAAATATTTCAATTTTCAAGGTAAAGTGAGGAATGTGTATACCCTGCAAAAGGTTTGAGTGTTCCTTGCTTTTTTTTTTTTTTGAGACAGGGTCTCCATATAGACCAGCCTGGCCTTGAACTCACAGAGATCCTCCTGTCTCTGCCTCCCAAGTGCTAGGATTAAAGGCATGCACCACCACTCCCAGCTTAAAGACAGTTCTTAGCTGCCATGTGGGTGATGGGAATCAAACCCAGGTCCTCTGCAAGAGCAGTCAGTGCTTTTAACCCCTGAGCCATCTCTCCAGCCCTCCTTGCTTTTATTAGTAATGAAAATGTTTCCTGTGGATGAAATCATTTTCAGGACCTGCTCTCCACCTTGTTTTCCTTCGCTTCTGAAGTTTTGAAACCTTAATTTCTGGGAGTAGAGGTCTTTACAAACTTCCAAGAAAAGGAAACATAACAGCAGTTAGAATAGCATCTTTAGGGGCTGGAGAGATGGCCTAGCGGTTAAGAGCACCGACTGCTCTTGCAGAGGACCCGGGTTTGATCCCCAGCACCCACATGGCGGCTGAGAACCTTCTGTAACTCCAATTCCAGGAGAACTCCAGTTCCAGGGGAATCCGACGCCCTCTTCTGACCTCCGAGGCATTGCACGACATGGGTGCACAAACCTACATGCAGACAGTACCTTCATACACATAAAAAATAAAATTAAAAAAAAATTTAAAAATAATAGCATCTTTGAAACAGACCTATGTGGCCAAGGATAGTCTTGAACTCATTATGTACCTGAGGATAACCTTGAACTTCTGACCTTCCTGCCTCCACCTCCGAGTGCCAGGATTAAAGGAGTGCCACCATCCCACTTATGTAATGTTGGAGATGGAGCCCAAGGCTTTATGCACACTAGGTAAGCACTCTTGTCAACTGAGCTACATCCCTAATCCCCAGTTAGAGTAATTAATACTAGAAATAAAGCTTCCTTCTCCCTTTTGTAATTTTTTTGTGCCACAAGTCACCCAACTCCCAGCTGAAATGTAGTGCGATAGTAAGGAAGATGATTCCCTCTGCTGAGAAATTTTTAACATAGTTTATTATTTATGGTAATATTCTTAGAGAATCATTTTTATTTAATCTATGATAATTATATGTTTAGTGTCTTTATTCATCCTATATGAATTATTTTCTAAATTATTTGTTCTATAGTATTTCATATATAATATAATCATATATATAATCATATATATAGTATAATACCTTTAACCTAAGAGAATATTTAATGTACATTTTCCATGAGTAAATGCATTCAGAATGAATATATAATAACCTCATAAAACATCACAACCTCCTCTAAAAAAGTAACTGAAACTTCCACAGACTGAGATTTTTTTCAGAGTGGGGACCAGGAAATGTTTAATCAACAATTGTCCGACACTTAGCTAACTTGCCCACTGTCACTCTTCTTTTGTGTGACACTGGACTGGTAATGTCATGTCCATGATCAGGCTAAGGAGAAGAGGACTTGGGAGTGCATATAGTTTGAGGTTGGTGGGATAATTCTCACAATTCCTTCTAGATATACTTTATTACAGTTGTTCTGTTTGGTACACAGACAAAGGCCCAAAGGCTCCTATGTGTGGCTGGAATTAGAAGCAACTCAGGGGTAGAAGAAAGACGATCAAACCTTGTCTCTAGGAAACACTTTCTCGGCTGGAGAGATGGCTCAGCAGTTGGGAGCACTGACTGCTCTTGCAGAGGACCCGGGTTCAATTCCCAGCACCCACATGCTGGCTAAGAACCGTCTTAGGCTGGGTGTGGTGGTGCACGCCTTTGGTCCCAGCACTTGGGAGGCAGAGGCAGAGGCAGAGGTGGGCAGATCTCTGTGAGTTCAGGGCCAGCCTGGTCTGCATGGCGAGCTCCAGGCCAGCTGGGACTAAGGGGAGACCCTGTCTCAGAAAAAAGAATAAAAGGTTTAAAAATAATAAAAAAAGAAAACACTTTCACCAGGCATGAAATTTTTCAAGTGATGATCTAATTCTCATTATTGCTTGCTTAAAAAAAAAAAAACTTGTAAAAAAAAAACTTCTACCAAAAACAGACTAGATAATGCGTACAACCAAATAGAATCATAGATAGATATATAGCCTTTATTTTTTTTCCTATGGGAGTGTTATGTGAAAGATTTACCCCAAGGAAACAGAACACACATGTCTGCTCACCCTGGCAGGGAACCCAAATAGACCAAACTAATGATTGTGCCAAAGTCCAAGTTGGTGGACCAATGAGTTTTTATTGGGATTAATAGCAGAAGTATGGGTGAGGGGTTATTTATAGGAGCAGGATGACTCTAAAAGCAGGTGCATCACCAAAAAGCCACCCCGACATGGATGACTTCTCAGAAAGATCCCTGGATCTTTCTCCACAACTTGCCAGCAGCTCTTCAGGCCTGGAAACTTCTTTCTACAGCTCAGCTAGTCCGAATGTCCCCTGCTGTAGCTGGAGAGGGCCTCACAGAACCTTGCAAGTTTTACTTTCCTGGGCAGATGTTTTGTTTACCTGAGTCTCTTGAGCTTCCTCCTCCCTTTTGTGAGGAATGTTTCAATTAGGAGGAAACTGTCAAACAACCAAGAATCACATGAAATATAAGATCAGAATTGCTGTTTAAAGACTGAAGGTGTGTGGGAGCATGGGAACAGTGAGCCATCCAAATATCAGGATGTCAGCTAGATTTTAATTCCTCAGGGCAGATCTAAGACATCAAGGCCTGACAACTCCACATGAAACAGCACATGAAACTGTCACCAACACAACTCACGCCATGGTTTCCACATTGCTAAGGAAAAGCAAGCTTCAATCAACATTACTATTCCCTCTCTACAAAAAGATAGTCTACAAAACAAATAGTTGTGAAAAAGTAGAAAACACATAAACAAAAATATAAGAAAGCAAATTCCTGGGTTTAGAGAGATGGCTCAGCAGTTAGGAGAACTGGCTGCTCCTGCAGAAAACCTGGGTTCCATTTCTATACCCACATGGAGGCTAACAACTATCCAACACCAGTTCCAAATGAATCCGACGCTCCCTTCTGACCTCTTCAGGCACTGCATAACATGAGTGCACTTACATACATTCGGGCAATACGTTCATATACATAAAGATAATAAATAATTTTTTAAATAAAGCAAATTCTTAATAGTATGTTAGACATTCCATTTGTAAAATATGTGTTTTGTATATTTGCAGCAGTTCTTGACTTTAAAAATTTGTTTAATACTCGGGAGGCAGAGACAGTGAGTTTGAGGTCAACCTGGTCTACATAGGGAATTCCAGATCAGCTAGGGCTATAGAGAGACGAAAGAAAGAAAGAAAGAAAGAAAGAAAGAAAGAAAGAAAGAAAGAAAGAAAGAAAGAAAGAAAGAAAGGAAGGAAGGAAGGAAGGAAGGAAGGAAGGAAGGAAGGAAGGAAGGAAGGAAGGAAGGAAGGAAAGAAAGAAAGAAAAAGAGAAAGGGAAGGAGAGAAAAATTTGCCCATTTCAAATGAATATTCACCTTATATATTTTCATTCCAAAATAGTCACTTTTGCATTTTTATAATTTATTTATTTATTATTTTTTATGTGTATGAGTGTACTGTCTGCATGTAGGTTAGTGCACCTGTGTCGTGCAACGCTGCGGAGGTCAGAAGAGGGTGTAGGATTCCCCTGGAACTGGAGTTAAAGACGGTTCTCAGCTGCCATGTGGGTGCTGGGAATCAAATCTGGGTCCTCTGCAAGAGCAGTCGATGCTCTTAATTGCTGAGCCATCTCTCCAGCCCCCACTTTTGCATTTAATCTTACCTTTGGAATCATGCACGCCTGTCCTTGAAATAGGTTGCTACATACAGTTAATATAAGTTTTACTTTCTATAAATGCTAGATTCAACCCCGCCTGAAAAACGAGCCTGATTTAACATTGAAATCTTTTGTATTGAAAAAAATAACATCCCTAAATTAGCAGCTATAAATATTATTTTTAACACCCACACTCATTTCCCACAATAAAATGCTTTGCAAACCTTCCAGATGGCTGCTTTAGCCACATTCAACAGGATGATTTTTTTTTTTCTGGCACAAGAAGTCCCCTTCTACTCTGATATTATAATTCTTTCCTAGACCTTTAGTGTAATTCCATGAATGACAACTATTTTATAATCACAGTGGAAAGCTCTAAATCGTTTTGACTCCAACAGATTTAATAATTAATGGTTATTGAATGCATTGGAAATCACTGTCATATATTGTTACCTATGTGTGGCCTCAGAAGCCACCATGTATCTATAAAAAAACCGTTATGAGGCTTGAGGTGAGAATTCACGAAAACTATTAATGACTGTCAATGAGTTAAAGTGAGTTAGAGTTTCTAGTATGATTGAATCCCGTGTATACCATGGCATCCATAGCCAAGACGTCCAATTTCTTCTTAGTTTGATAAATTGAGCTGAATTAATCAAATCCTCTGCACTGCTCAGGACAGGTCCTGGGAAACCGACTGCTTGTCACCTGCTGTTAAAGTTTCACTTCACACCAGACCTACTGCTCCTTCAGCTTCTTTTCTGACTTTCAGTAGAATTAGCTTGTGGCCCAGAGCCAGAGACCGCCTCTACAGATGTCATGGCTGAGAATATTCCCAAGATACCTGTGCAGGGAAGAGAACACACAGGTTCCATTTGAGTAAGTTAGAAGATGTACAAACACATGGGGACATCCTTTCATTATGGACATTCTGCTAGTTTCTCCAGCCCTGTCCTTCCTCACTGGGCCTTCCTGGTGCAATCATGTGGAAATATTCCTTCCAGGGCAGCACAACTCTCTGGCCTCTGGGCCTTTGTATTAAAAATGTTCTTTGCTGAATTTCAGCCTCACCTCTCCAGCCTTGGCTTCACTATTTCCCAAGGCTTGTGACAGAGCCTTCCTCCTCCTGCTGGCCTCATCCAGGTGCTGCAACCTGGGCTGAGACTCCCTCTGTGTGTTCTCCTGCGTCTCCCTTGGCCTTCTATTATCTTTCTGTATCAGCACCCCTCCCCCCCAATCCCTGTCCCAGGCTCAACTCTTCGAGATTAGGCACCTAGCTCCATAAATATTTGGGAGAAGAGAAGCGAATTATTCTGATAGATTGTCATCAACTCCACTTTATCATTTACATTCTATGACACATCACAACTAGTGGATTTCTCCTCGTGGCCTGTCTGTGACAAAATTAGGATCAAAACTAAGGTCTTATACTGTTTCTCCAGAATCAAAGAAAATTGGGATTCTCTTCTGTGACTCCTTTTTTCATATTTTGGTGATTTGATCATAAGACTAATGTGCATTTCAGAGGGTGCAGTGAGGATGAATTTTATGTTTATTTAGAGTTTCTACATCCACACTGAAAGCATAGTTTATCACAATAATACATTCAGTAAAATAAATTTGTGACTCATTGTTTTTCAAAGAGCCATTATAGTTATTATGAGAATTAGATTCAATGTTTTTATTCCTCTTTCTCATAAGGAAAAAGATTTGGAACCATCATCACGTTTCCATTGATTTAGAAGAAAATACTCAGCTGGGTGGCGCACACCTTTAATCCTAGCACTTGGGAGGCAGAGGCAGGCGGATCTTTGTGAGTTCAAGGCCAGCCTGGTCTACAGAACAAATTCCAGGACAGCTGGGACTACAGGGAGACCCTGTCTCGAAAAGACCAAAAAAAAAAAGAAAAAAGAAAATACTCTACACACATAGATGAATTTAGATTGGGACTACTCTAATCGAGTAATTTTTATGTTTGCAATAGTAAAGTGTGTTAAAATACTTGTGCAGACTTTTATACAAAATACTTACATGGATAGTGGATTAAAAGATCAATCCCACTGACCATCCTGAAGAAGGCAAAAGAAACACAGCTGGACTGTGGACACATGGAGAATTGAGACTCGGGAGGGATCTCGGGGGATCTCTGCTCTTTTGTTCGTTTCTCCCTCTTTTTCTTCCCCTTTTGTTTTTTTGTTTTGTTTTGATGATATTTACTATATTCTAGGCCTTGTTCTTAGGAATCATACATGTCAGTTTAATAAGCTTCATAATAAAGAAATATATAACAGAAATTGCTATTTTCTCCATTGCACAAATGAGAAGCCTCAGAAAGTTAAGCAATTTGGGCCAAGGGCACAAAGCTAATAGCTTGGTAAAACTGAAATCAAATCTGGAATATATATATATTTAATATTTTTATTGATGATTTGTGTATATTAATCTGTATATTAATGTATATCTTTCAGTCAAATTTAGACACCCCACCCCAGTTCATGCCTTCTGCCACACATGTCTTGCATCTTTCTCTCAGTCTTTCCAAAGTTTTTCACTGCAGAGGCTTGTTGTTTGGGGCAGAATTTAACTATCAGTCAGTTCTTTGACTCAGTCTTTATGTTGTTGTTGTTCCCTCCCCTTTATATTGCTCCAACATATGCCTATATAACTATCACATATGTATCAAAATTATGACCTCTGAGAATAAACTGTTAATTCCAAAATATGTTTAGGCATTCACATTTTTCCCCTTTCATTTTATATTACTCTAAAATATGAATATGTACCTTCCACCCATATACAGTAATTACAGAGTCTGAAATAAGTGGCAGGTCAATTCTAGAGCCCATTAGAGATTCGCATTATAACAGCGCAATTGTTTTCAGATAAAAAGAAATATAACAACCATTGTTCTATTTCTTCTTTTGTAAGAGCAGTCTGGAAAATGTATCCTCAGCAAGTGTGAAGAATGACAAAAATATCCCTTGTCTGTCCTCTCTTTCCCCTTTTTTCAAATATTCTCCTTGGAGATAACAAAATTATGAATTATTATAAGGCATTCTTCAGTAAAAGCTTGTATAATTGCAAAGCATGTGTAAGACTCATATTGTCCTTCAAGCCTTGTTAGTTGGGTGATATTAATAACTGGTTTGTATAACAGTCTGGGAACTTATTAACCCATAGACCAGACTGCTGCCCACATGTACCTCACACAAAGCTTCCACACATAGGATTTGGACACTCTAAAGTAGGAGCAGACAATAGAGAAAACTCCATGGTGATCAGAACTGCGGTGACTACATTGAAAACAAGACAAAGAGGCCTGGAGGACTGCAAGCACTTGCATTCCTGAGAGAGTGCTCTGCGGGGTATCTTCAAAAAGGTTAGAAGTGGTGCTGGAGTGATGGCTCAGTGGTTAAGAGCACATAATCTCCTTGAGACAGGGTCTCCCTGTACCCCCAGCTGACTTGGTACTCTCAAGGTAGACCAGGCTAGATGTGAATTTACAGAGTTCCACCTGCCTCCACCTCCTAAGGGCTGTGATTAAAGACGTGTGCCACCATGCCTGGCGTACAGAGGACCCAGGTTCAGCTCCCAGCACCCATACTGGGCAGCTCACAACCTATAACTCAAACCCCTAGACTCCAGTGCCCTCTGCTGGCTTCCATGGGCACTGCAGTCATGTGTACAAACCGACATTCGCACACACAATTTAAAACATTAATAATGTCTTTAAAAATGTTTTTAAAATGGAAAGAAGGCCCCAGCCTTAGCTGAGGAACTACTGGTAGCTGATCACTGCTGGGTGAGAGAGAGTTGACCTTTAAGGGAGAGATTCTAGATAGGCTGAGTAGACTCCAGTGGATAAACATGCACTGAGGGACATCTGGGTACACAAAGTTAGGCCTCAACATACATGATAGAATAGATGAAACCCAGTGGGGAGGCCATGTATAAGGGAAGGGGAATAGAAGGGAATAAGGATGAGAAGATGTTCAGTATGAAATTCATAAAAATTCAATAAAAATATTTATTGGGGAAAATGATTAGGAACATGGCAGCTGATTGGAACAGAAAGCAGTTTGGCAGATGGTGGCTGGCACCTGGAGAACTGGTATTGGACGCTTCTTATGTAGCTGGTGGCAGCACACAGAATAGAATGGGAAAAGATTTTTCAGCAGAAAACTTTGCAGGTAAACAGGAGGTTGGATTTATGAGAGTGAGTTGGAAAGACACTGAAGACGTTCAGTAGCTGTTTCTCTCTGGATACTTCTCTTACCCAGATAACTGGTCAAAGAACTAAGATGAGGAAAAGGTGCTGAATGAAAGCTTTCTGGGCTCAGAGTACAGCTTCCATTGAGCGTGATCCCCCCACACTGGGTGCACTTGCATAGCTGGAATTGGCTAAGAAGTAACAGTGGCTTGTGTGTTGGACCCTAGGCAGGGACTGTGCACTAAGGAGAGAGGGGAATGTGAGTTTGGTTCTCCTGCATAGCTTTGAATCATGTCTTGAAAAAGCTGAAATAGCCCTTGGCTCTGTACCGGCTTCTTCGGTGGATTGCTACCACTGCTAATTACATGTCAAACATGGCCTGCTCCCAGCTTGCTGTCCCTTAGCCACAGCATGGTGCCACTGAAAATTTAGATCAGACTGGCCTCCCCGCTGGCCTGCTGCACCTCAGTCCCCTGCTTGTAGGGCACCGCTAGCTCTGGTTCAGTGGCCGTCATCCATCTCCTGGGAGCTGATGAACATTTGTTTCTTAAGTCTGGACAGGAGATCCTGTTGGTGCTGCAGTGAGAGGTGCCAGCACCTACCAAGCAAAGGCTGACCACGTCCCCAGAAACCTTGGTGTGCTTTCCTACGGGGCTGGCCAAAAGCAGGGCTTCTAGAAACTCTTGGCTGAGATTCTTGGTGGCTCTGTGATTTTCCCATATTTCTTTTTCAGTAGCCTCTGTTTTATGGCCACATTAAGGAGTTAGATCAGGCCTGTGTGTCTCATCCCTCAAGAAGAGGGAAGGGAGGGCTGGTAGGGGGGAGGAGATGGGAAGAGTCTCTTTGTTTCTGAAAATATGATCTTTGCCTGTAAACCACCATGTCTTTAGAGTTTTGTTACTTCCTTGCCCTGTGGGGCCTTTCAAGGTCTTGGAGAAGTTCGGAGATGTCTGGCAATGACACAGCAAAGCATGACTGTGTCTCTCTTGATGGAGGAGATGCAAGGGTTAAGTACACTCAGAGAGATCCTAAACTTGGTCCCTCTTGCAGCTCTCTACTAAAAAGTCTGTTGGACCACCAATTGCTGTTTTGTTGTATAAAAATGAACGACCCTAAATTTCTGCCATCTTTTGAAGAATTTGACATTTTGACATCACAGGGTTTGGGATTCCAAATGGCAGAGTAGTGGCCCTGCCCTGAGGGGTATGTGACCTCTCAGCAGTGTCATTCATACACACCAGTGGCTGGTCCCTGTAGATGTTTAGGGACAAAATCTGGACCCCAGTATCAAATTGTTTAGCCCCTTCCCTGTATCCAGTGCTAGATGTTACAAGGCACTCTTCCCTCATGAAGTGGCAGCATCTGGCAGCTTGGCTGGACCAGCAGGGGTGTGGTGAATGGGCATTGCATATGACAACGAGTCTGCCTTGAGTGTCTGTGTTTTAGTTTGCAGAGCTCCCTCACTGAGCAAAGCCTTAGCTCCATCTCCACGGTGACCGTGGAACATGAGCAGGAAAAGAATAAATATAAATTATGTCTAAGAAGTCACATTATTAAATTCCCTAATCATCATAGTTTTAAAACTTCAGCCCAAATCTCTTCCACCTGCTCTCTCTCCAGTAACTGCTGAGATTATCACTATTGTTCCGGGTACTGGGTAATTTGGAAAAGTAGCATTGTCTTCTGAGGGTAGCATGGTCTAATCCTCAAGATTGTCTACTTATCACAGGATCAATAAAATCACAGATCCCCAGATGACATGAAAGTGGAAAGGAAACTTTCTAGAGGGAAAAAGGGGACTAGTGGGAGGAAGGAGGGAAAAGAAAGGACGGGTATGGGGCCACCATGTTCTAAGTTGCTTATTCTTTACGTACAGGAAAATAGCTTTATGTAGACTAGCATAATAAAAAAATATTTATTTTTTTCCTTTATTTGTTTATTTTTTTAAGGGATTCTACAATATAAGAGCACAGTTGTTTTCAGATAACATTGATGTTGCTCAGTTTGCCATTCAATTAGGTAATTGGTGCATTTTTTTTGAAGTGAGCAGAATTAAGCATAAGCAATGAGTGTAAGTAACATTCATGTAAAACCAACTTGCAAGTATCTATGTCCAAATTTTGAACAACCCACGGTTCCCATAGTCCAGTTGGAGAAGCTTGTATGCACAAGCATGTTGATCAAATAAGAGTCCAGTCTATTTTCTCTGGAGATGTCATTTTGGACTCTAGTCTGTTCAGGTTGTTCTCCTTCATGGGTTGACAGCTTATCCAGGGGTACCTTTTTAATCCTACTAACAAAGCACAAGCAATTATATGTACAGGCATTTAAACAGTACTAATTATTATGGCAAGCTAAGCTGTGAGCATAGACACAGATGTTTGGATGGTATGCTAATCCACAAACTGTGGTTTCCCTATAAAGGGTGACAAGTTCTTATTGTGGCTTATAACATCTCCTAACCACTAGAGGACATAAGTTTGTGGCATCCACTGTGAGTTATTCCTCCAAGGAGAGAGCTAATAGCCAATTAGATTTGGGATATATATATAGACACATGGCTGCCACTGTTGCACAGTATCTCCAGGCAGTTGAGGTGTAGCCAATACTGACGGAGGAGTCTCACTTGACTCAAGGAGACCAATATTTTGCTTTATTGCTTTAGTGGCCTTTGGTAACGCTCTCTGGTATTTCAGAGGCCAACTGTACATTAGAAAGTGACATCTCAAAACATTTTTTCATGCTTACACCAGGTCTTTGACAACGGGAACTTGCCGCCTTTCTCCTTGCATATATCCCACTTATAGGCAAAAGGCCTTTATAATTTGGGGGCTTGGATCCCTTAGCCAACATCTCCTAGGCAGAATAATCCATTGCTGATATCAGAGCTCTCCTGTATTAATATATTTTGCTTAATTACACAGCTTATAAAGACTTTACTATTGTATTTGGCTCTAAATAGAGAATTATCCTTTAATAGTTCCTATGTCTATCAGTCAGTTAAAAAAGATAGTTATACCTGTTTTATAAGAAATTACCACTATAACAGTTAGCTCTAATTTACAGTTAGGGAATGACTTCATTACCATCATGTTTTTCTTTTTCCTATAAAGGGGAGAGGTAGGAAGGCTTCTCAGCATCTGGAAGGTTAACTTCGTTAGGGCCCATTATAAACAGCTAACCCAAATAGAATTCAGAGAGATGCTCAGTGTCTGTGACTCAGGCAGTCTGAGGTTCCTCTTTCTTTAATGTTCAGATGGGTCAGCCTCTCTGCTGGCATTTCCCAGTCCATCCTGCACAGCCAAAAGTTGTACATTTTCAGGCATTTATATTGGTGTTTTTAGCTGTGGGAACATACAAATCTCCTCCCATTGTTAGTTTCAAGATCTCAAAATTGAAAATTTATCAAAAGGTTTGGAACATAGAGTTTTCCATTTGTATCCCAGAAGGAATACTACACCACCTCCCACCTCCCTCTTTTTGTTTTTAAAATTTTTATGTTTTGACCTATAGATGCCTAAATTGTATTAATAAAAAATATTTAAAGTCTGAACAAAGCATAGGAGCTGTTGTTGGAGAAAGTGGAGGGGGGAGGGAGAGTATAAAACAATTAGATATAACTTAAAATGTTGTCATTATGAGCCAGGCTTATGAGCTTTCTGGAGTAATTGGTCAAAGGTAATGCTCCTGGGTTGGTATTAGACCAAGATAAAAATCATATATCTCCCCAGTTATTTACACCTCGGCTGTTTGAAAAGGGATTTGAGGGAATTATGTTGATTATGAAAATGTCAATCTCTTACTAAAATGTTATTTCAGGAATG
>VZQC01012768.1:174907-363042 GCA_009823505.1 Rhizomys pruinosus
GCAAGCGTTTCAAGCACTGTATTGAAGAGGAGTGGCAATAGGGGGCCGCCTTGCCACGTTTCTGCTTTTAAGGGGAATGCTTCTAATTTTTCTCCATTTAAGATGATGTTGGCAGTGGGTTTGATGCTTTTTTTCTGCATCAATTGAGGTGATCATGTAGTTTTTGTTTTTCAGTCCATTTGTGTATTTTATGATATTTATTGATTTATGTATGTTGAACCATCCCTGCATCTCTGGTATGAATCGCACTTGGTCATGATGGATGATCTTTTTTTTTTTTTTTTTTTGATGGATGATCTTTTTGATATGGGTCTACATGCAATTTGCAAGTATTTTGTTGAGAATTTTTGCATCTATGTTTATTAATGAGTTGGGTCTATAGTTTTTGTTTTTGGTTGTATGTTTGCCTGATTTTGGTATTAGAGTGATGCTGGCTTCATAGAAGGAATTTGGGAGATTTCCCTCTGTATCCTTCTGAACACTTTGAGCAATAATGGTTGTAAGACCTCTTTAAATGTTTTATAGAATTCTGCTGTGAAACCCTCTGGGCCTGGGCTTTTTTTAGTTGGGAGATTTTTTTATTATACTTTCAGTTTCCTCAAATATTATGACTCTGTTTAAGCTGTCAATCTCTTCTTGGTTAAGCTTTGTTGATTCCCAGGATTTCAGATATTCATCCATTTCTCTTAGGCCTTCAAATAAAAAAATCAGTAGCCTTTCTTTACACCAACAACAACCAACTGGAGAAAGAATGTAAGGAGACTTTCCCACTCACAATAGCCTAAAAAAAATACCTAGGAACAAACCTATCCAAAGACATCAAAGATCTCTACAAAAAATTTAAACCCTGAAGAAGGAGATTGTAGATGGCATCAAAAGATGCAAAGACCTCCCATGCTCAGGGATTGGAAAAATTAATATAGTAAAAATGTCCATTCTACCCAAATTAATATACGGATTCAGTGCAATCCCAATTAAAATCCCTGTGAATTTCTTCACAGACTTGGGAAAAAAATCCTTAAATTCATATCTAAAAACAAAGGCCCCAAATAGCTAAAGCAACCCTGAGCAAAAAGTGCAATACAGGGGGATCACTTTACCAGACTTCAAGCTATATTACAAGGCTATCGTCATAAAGATAGCCTGGTACTGGCACAAAAACAGACCTGTTGACCAATGGAACAAAATTGAGCTCATATAATTTCAGCCACCTCATAGTTGACAAAGGGGCCAAAAACACTCAGTAGAGGAAAGATACCATCTTCAGCAAATGGTGCTGGCAAAACTGGACCATTTGTAGAAGAACAAAATTAAACTCTCTCACCCTGTGCAAAAATCAACTCAACGTGAAACCTGAAACTGAAGGTGATAGAAGAAAAACGTTGGCAGCAACCTACAAGACATAGGAGTAGGGAAAGACTTTCTAAATAAGACAGCAGCTGAGCAGGAAACTGGGACCTCATTAAACTCAAAAGCTTCTGGACAGCAAAAGAAATAATCAATGAAGTGAAGAGAAAACCCATAGAATGGGAGGAAACCTTCACCAGTGATACATCTGACAGAGCATTAATATCCAGAATATATAAACTACTCAAAAAACAAAGAAGAAAACAAATGAACCCCTCAAAAGATGGAGTAATGAGCTGAGCAGAGACTTCACTTATGAAGAAGTAAAGATGGCTGAGAAACATCTTAAAAAGTATTCAACATCATTAATAATTAAGGAAATCAAATTAAAACCACTTTAAGATGTCATCTCACTCTGATAAGACTGGCTAAGATAAGGGCTGGAGAGATGGCCTAGCAATTAAGAGCACCGACCACTCTTGCAGAGGATCTGGGTTCGATCCTCAGCACCCACATGGTGGCTGAAAACCGTCTTTAACTCCAGTTCCAGGGGAATCCGACTCCCTCTTCTGACCTTTGCAGTTTTGCACGACATGGGTGCACAAACCTACATGCAGACAGTACATTCATACCCATACAAAAATAAAAAAGTAAAATTAAAAAAAAAAGACTGGCTAAGATCAAGAAAACAAAAGACTCCAAATGCTGGAGAGGTTCTGGGGAAAGGGGAACACTCATCCACTGCTGGTGGAAATGTAAACTCACACAACCTCTATGGAAAGCAGTGTGGAGAACCCTTAAAAGGCTCAAAATGAGCCTACCACTCCTGGGTATATACCCACAAGACTCATCCTACTGAAAAGACACATGCATATCTATGTTTATTGCAGCTCTCTTCACAATAGTGAAGAGCTGGAACCAACTCAAATGCCCCTCAACTGACGAGTGGATAACGAAAATGTGGTACATCTACACAATGGTGTTCTATGCAGTGGTAAAGAAAGATGACATCATGAAATTTGCAGGTAAATGGATGGAACTCAAAGCCATTATACTAAGTGAAGTAACACAGTCCCAGAAAAACAAACTATGAATGGTATCCCTCATTTGTGGATGCTAGCACCAAATCCCTAGTTGACCAAGCTGAGCAATGTTAATGTTATATTTCTTTTTATCTGAAAGCAAAACTCTGCTGTTATAATGTGAATCCTTTAACAGGCTCTAGAATTAACTTACCACTTATTTTCAGACTTTGTAATTGTGGTATATGGATGGAGGGTATGTATTCATATTTTAGAGTAATATAAAATTAAAGGTAAAAATGTGAATTCCTAAACATATTTTGGAATTAACATAAAGTGTATTTTCAGAGGGCATAATTTTGGTATATATGTGATGTTTATATAGGCATATTTTGGAGCAATACAAGTGGGAGAGAACAACAATGACATAAGGACTGGGTCAAAGAAATGACTGAAACAGTTAACTTCTGCCCCAAACAATAAACCTCTGCAGAGAAAAACTTTAAAAAGACTGATAAAAAGATGCAGGACATGTATAGCAGAATGCATGAACTGGGGTAGGGCGGGGGGCATGGAAAAGAGAATGAGTCTAAATTGGACTGAGAAATGATGTATGAAAACCACAAAACATCAATAAAATATTTTATATGAAAAAGAAAAGTGAAAGGATGCAGCAATCAACACACACAAATCAATGGCTTTTCTGTATACCAATAATGAACATGCTGAGAAAGAAATCAATAAAGCAGTCACACCCTCAATAATTTCACAGAAATAAAACACCTAATCAAGGAGATGAAAGACTTCTATAAGTAAAAATGTAAAACACTAAAGAATGAAAGCAAAGACACTGGAAGATGGGAAGACCTCCATACTCATGGATTGGCAGAATTAATGCAAGGAGAAAGACTATACCTTATCAACTGCTCCACAGATTCAGTGTAATCACCACCAAAGTCCCAAGAACATTCTTCTCAGAAATAGAAAAAAAAAAAGTCCTAACATTCAGATAGACCCATAAAAGATCCTGAATAGCCAAAGCAATCCTTAGTAAAAAGAACAATGCTGGAGACCTCACAGTACCTGACCGCAAACTACAGTATATATCCATGTTATGGAAAGAACATGGAATTAGCACCAAAGAAGACATGTAGATCAATGGAATAGAACAGAGGATCCAGAATTAAACACACCTGGCTTCAGCCATCTGATTTTGGATGGCTGAAAAACAAAGACACTGAAAGCAAGGATTTGAGAAAAGACGGCCTCTTAACAAATGGTATTTGGAACACTTGATAGCCACATGCGAAGAATGAAACTAGATCCCTATATCTCTCTCCCTGTACAAACTCAGTTAAAAAATGGATCGATGTCCTAGTGTAAGACCTATTCTGTACTCTTGTTTCTTTGAACAAGACATAGTGCAAGATCTTTTATTACATTATTATTATGTCTTGTTAATCTCCTTTAACTTAATATATTTATTTTCAACTCTTTCCCTCTTTCTTATCACTGATATTTTGAATATGGTGTGATTTCTCTGGTGTTTTTTCTTTATCTGGTGCTGGTATATTGTTAACTCATGAATCTATGGCATTGTGTCTAGTGTTTAACATCTGTTTTCCTCTTTGTGATGATGTTAACCTTGATCACTTAGTTAATGTGGTCCTAATTTCTCTGTTGTGAGGTAATATTTTCCTTTTGAAATTGGTGATTTGTCTCATATTTTCACTCCCTAGTAAGCAGACAGCATTAACACCCCGCCCCCCACCGGGTTTATCCACAGTACAACAGGTGGTGGCAACAGTGATTGCTAAAGATCTACTAAGAGAGATCCGAGTAAACACAATGTTTCAGTTTGTAAGAGCTTTTTCAAGGATAACTGGCAGACAAAAGTCAAGAACAGTAGGGTGAGGCCCTTTCCAAAGCATTTGATTTGAGGACCCAGGTTTAGCTTGAGGTCCTTAGAGGAATGGGCACCATGAACCAGCATCACAGAAATACACACTAAATGGGGCTGTGGTCTTGCTTGTCAGTAGCCAGATCCCCTGTTTTAACTCTTCATATAATGACAATCTATTAGGAGGACAAGAGCTAAAAGCAGATGATTGCACAACATGGGTGCACTTACACACATGCAGGCAACACATACACATAAAATAAAATAACAAAGGGCTGGAGAGATGGCCTAGCGGTTAAGAGCGCCGACCGCTCTTACAGAGGACCCAGGTTCGATCCCCAGCACCCACATGGCGGCCGAAAACCGTCTGAAACTCCAATTCCAGGAGAACTCCAGCTCCAGGGGAATCCGATACCTCTTCTGACCTCCGCGGCGTTGCACGACACGGGTGCACAAACCTGCATGCAGACAGTACATTCATACACATACAGAAATAAATAAAATTAAAAAAAAAATAAAATAAAATAACAAAATACTTGAAAAGCAGATGAAGGTAAAAGCCATGTGACTCATTACAAGTATTAAACATAATTTTAAAATGGGTTTAATACTGTCGCATTTTAAGACACAGTATTTCATCAAGTCTAAAATGTACTATAATGTTGTATATGACAAAGAATGAAAGTATGATGTAATTCTTTCTTATCATTTAGAATATTTATATATGCTTATCAAAAGGGATCTTTTAGAGTTATTGAGACATAGCTCTTGTGAACACATGAAAAGAAAAACATAAAAGAAATAAATGGACTAAGATACATTTGAAACTTCACAAGCAGAGTCCAACTTTCCAGCAGTGTTCTCCCAGCCCAGCCCACCCCCACCCCTACCCCAGTCACCAGGTCTTACATATGGCATTACTCTGCCACCTTGAACCTGGGGTTTCAATGTTGCTAAAAGTGTGGACTGCTTAGATTTCACTGTTCTCTTCTGAGTCATTGATACACATTCTGTATATTTTATGTTGCATCTCTTGACATTACCAGAAAGTGTCATGGTGATTTGAATTCCTTCCTTGAGTGGTCTCTAAGTGCCTTTTGACTGAAAGGTGTTGAAAGATAGAATTTGCCTAATGAAATCAGAATGAGTAACTGTGTTTACTCAGCACAGATAACTGAGTAACACCTGCCGCTTGGACTGGAGGATGATTACAAGGTGCCAGTGAATTTAGAGATATCGACATGCAGGGACAGAGGTCCTCAGCATTAATGAACTACAACTTAAAAATAACTAGTAAAATTAAGACAATGATATTATACAAGGTTGGTGAGGATGTAGAATCAGGCAGAACAATCCTTGTACTGTAAATTGTTACTCTAGTGGGAGGTTGTTTATAATGTAAATACTAGCCTCAGTGTGTTAATATCTTCCGTCCTACTGATCTTATATTTGGTTCTCTACTCTAAGAAAATAACTAGAAATGCCATTAAGGTTCTATGAATTAAATATGCATCACAGCATTAGTCATAAAAATGAAAAATTGGAAAAAATTACCATGCTTAACACATGGAAGTAGAATCAAAGAATGTTTCCAAAGAATATTCAGTAATCTGAACAAATGCTCTCTTGAACACATGAAACTGCACTTACAGGAGGCTTCCAGCATGGTTTAGCCACATGTTAGAAGAGGAAGGAAACAGCAGCCTAGGGACAAAACTGGGCCCATGCGGCTTCTTCCCCATAACTCTCCTCAAGCAGTGTGGGAAGAAGTTTGACTTTCTTCTATGTCTATATCCCCTCCTGGTTTCTATTTTAAGTTTTTATTTTTACTGTTTATTTATAGTGAGTGAGTGTGTGTGTGTGTGTGTGTGTGCGCGTGCGCGCGTGCGTGTGTGTGTGTGTGTGTGTGTGTGCATGTGTGTAAATGAGCATGTATATGTGTATGTTTTTATGCTGGTGCATGTGGCTGTCAGAAGAGGGCACTGAGTCTCCCAGAGTGGAAGTTGCAGGTAGTTATGAACTGCCCATATAGGTGCTGGGAACTAAATTCAGGTCCTCTTAACCACTGAGCCATCTCTCCAGCCTCCTGGGTTTCTATGATAGCAACCAGAGATAAAAATTTGTCCCTGTGGGGCTGGAGAGATGGCTCAGTGGTTAAGAGCACTGGGTGCTCTTGCAGAGGACCCGGGTTCAATTCCCAGCACCCACATGGCAGCCAACCACCAACCACCATCCCTAACTCCAGTTCCAGGGGAATCCAACACCTTCTTCTGACCTCCATGGACACTGTGTGACACAGGCTCACTTACACACATGCAGGTAACACACTCTACACTAAAATTAATTAATTAATTAATTATAATATAATATAATTTAAAAATGCCATTTTGTGTCCTTTTGGTTTTCTCTCATAGACTAGCCCTCTCCCCAATGCAGTGATTTGTCATTTCTACTTCAAGTACTTTGTAAGGAGCTGCGCTTGAGCCAAGGCTCTTCTCTGTCGTGCCAGAGAAGAGCCAAGGTTCTCTGTGGCTCTTCTCTGTTGTGCCAGAGATTCAGGCATGATTGGCCTCAGCTGATGAGCTTGTGAGGCGGACAGTGGGAAGAGAGATCCCAGGATTTACATCAGGCCTGAGAAGACTCTAAGAGAATAATTCTACTATATCAGTACTCAGGGACCAGGGCTGTGTGGTGTGTGTGCCTGGTGACCTAGTTGAGAGGCAGCATGTGGGTGAACTATACAGGATATTAAGACAGTTTCCCGTAGAATGGCCAACCAATCAACAAATTTCAAGGCAGGACGGCCACATGTGGGAATTCTGAATACAAACAGATGCTTCTCTTTCAAATCTGGAGCCAGTTCAGGTCCCAGAGAGCTGCCTGGGCCTTAGAGACCATGTCCATAGCACACTGCCACCAGCAAAGAAGCACCACAGCTGGGGAGCCACTGAGCATCTGGGAATGGTGAAGATGACTAGCTCACATGAGGTGACAGGTATCTGAAGGCATCTACAGAGGCTAGAGGTTCTACGTGAGAAGATGGAACATAAGGCTGCATAATTTGGGCATTTCACATTTATTGATGTTCAGAGTCTAGGTTCAGGAAGTCTGGAGAAGTCTGGGGCTTCCTTGCTAATATTTCATCTGCAAATGTTTATCAGTCCCTTTCTGTGTCATACTATTTGTCCTTGACTCGGGTCCAGGTAATCTGAGACACAGGGGACTTCTGAGCACTTGCTGGAACTCTGAGCCACCTTTCCATGGTATCTTCTGCTTTCAGGTTCTCTTGTTCCCAATATGGAGATTATTTTCTACCTAGTAGGAAGACAATTTCATTTTGGAATAAATTATGAATTCTGCTCAATGTTTTTTATGAACCTTATAATGCAAGGAAGGTTTTAATGGGCTACCAGAATCATCTCCATGAGAAGAGGGTACTTACAAGACTCCCACCCACCTCCTCTATCCTGTACCACGACTTCCTGTTGTCCTATACTGAGATTCTTTTGTTATATATCAGATGAAAGCACTTTCCCCAGGAGATCCACAAAGCTAATGTTCTCTCTAGATACAAAGGGGCATTGTATCCCTCAGGATGTTTGTGAGCCATCCACAATGCTGGCTTAGAAATTATGGAAATACAAAATGCTGAACTGTATACCCCTTCTAAAATATTGTATAATTGATGCTTGATTTTTACAGAGAACTAATTGCCTCCTAGAAAGGACTTGCAAATTAAGTTAAACAAGTTTTAAAATGCATTAAGAAGATTGTAGAATGCACTTAAGAAATTAAATTGGGCAGAAAAGGGGTATAAATTTGATTAAGAAATTTTGTATCAAAGGCACAAAAACTTCAATAAAAAATAATAAAATAAAAAAGAAATTTGTATTAGTCACTTTTCTGTTGCTGTGATAAAACCACCATGATCAAGGGAACTTATAAAAGGAAGAGTTTATTTGAGTTTATGACTGACAGTTCCAGGGAATCAGAGTCCATTGTGGTGGGAGGCATGGTGACCAGGGCTGGAGCAGCAAGCCAAGGTTCACATCTCGCAATGAACACAGGAAGTCGAGAGAGAGAGAGGAGACTGCAATGCTTGTTAAACTCTCTAAGCCTGGCCCAATGACATACTTCCTCCAGCACAGTCACCCCTTCTAAGACCTCCAAGAACAGTGCCACCAACTGGAGACAAAATGTCTGAATACTTAAAGCCTATGGGGGACACTCATTGAAACCACCACAAAATTAAATTGTTTTGTCATTTTCTTCATATTACTTGATATTATTTGAAGTAAATCTTCTAGTTACTGGTTATGTCCCATTTCCTCTAGTGGCATCCTCATTGTATAAGCAGGAGTATTGAGTTTTAATTTTTTGTGTCCTTATCAGACTGAAGGGCAGTATATGAATTCCCAAGATGGCTTGCTTGTCTGCAATGCTTAGGAAAGAGGGATTGATTGTATCTCCCCTCACTGCCTAAAGCCTACCTTGTTTAGGTTAGCCTGCTGTTTGGAATATGTGAAATTAAAGGTACCTTCAATATGTACCTCAGTCTCTGATTAAAATACTGCCATTTTTAGATCCTTGGCATTGGGACTCACTACTGGTAATTTTCTTTTTTAATTAGTAATTCATCATGAAAAAGAAAATATTAACAAGGCATGTTTCATGATGAAATACTATACTCATTAAGGTTAGTAATAGGTTATCTGGTTTTTGAAATTAGTTTATTTTTATTTGTATGCATATGAGTGTTTTGGTTGTATGTATGTAAGTGCACTATATACACAAAATGTCTGAAGAGGCCAGAAGAGAGCATTGGATAGCTGGGAACTGTAGTTAGAGATGGTTGTATCCACCATGTGGGTGCTGGGAATTGAACCCTAGTCCTCTGAAAAAGCAGCTAGTGTTCTTAATTGCTGAGCCATCTCCTAAAATCAGACAATCAGGGCTAGAATATTATCTTCATTTGGGGGGAACTTTTAGCCCATGTACTGTAGGAGTTGGAGACCTGCTTGTTTCTCGGGCCACATCTTCCTCATGGATATCCTTATTTTACATAAACTTGAACATATAATAAGATATGATGAACATGGAAAACAAACATACATGGAGGAGTACATCTAAAAGCAGACTGTTTGCGGGCTGAAGAGATGGCTCAGTGGTTGAGAGCGCCAACTGGTCTTGCAGAGGACCTGGGTTCGATTCCCGGCACCCACATGGTGGCCGAGAACCGTCTTTGACTCCAGTTCCTGGGGATCCGACACCCTCTTCTGATCTCCGGGGCATTGCATGACACTGGTGCACCAACCTGCGTGCAGACAGTACACTCATATACACATAGAAAAATAAATAAATAAATTAATTAATTAATTAAATTAAAAAAATAAAAAATAAAAGCAGACTATTACTATACACCAAACTGCCACAAACAGTGACATAAAATGACAATTATTTCACAACGATCAGCAATTCTGTAGCTTGGAAATTCATAGAGCACAGTAGAAGTGGTTTTTACCAGCTCCATGATTTCTGGGTTCTCAGCACAAAGAATGCGGAGACTAAGAAGCCAGAGGCACCTGAAGGACCTTTCACTCCCAGGTTCATGTCTGTACTGGACAGACTCGAAGACTAGGAATGCGGAGCAGAGCACCCACACAGGGCTCTTCTGGCAGGGTGGCTTCCTTGCAGCATGGCTGACTCTTACACAGGGACTCTGTGCCCTGGGCATGACAGTTATAGCCAACAAGAAGAAAGCTGTTTTGCCTTTAATTCCTTGACCTTGGAAGTCTCGCAGTGTCATTTCTGCTGCCCGAATTTAAGAGGAGGGCACATAGACCACATGTATTGATGGGAGAAATGTCCAGCCCATGGCATGAGATGGGAGCTATTCTAGCTATACTGGAAAATGCAACACCCTTTCCACCAATGGGAATTCACTTCGCTTGGAGATGACTTCCCATAGATTTCTCAGACTATTAACAGCTCTGTGATATTGACAGCTTGGCAGCACTTGATTTAAACTGTCACCCTCTGTTAGTTTATTCTCAGTCTTTTGGTATCTTTGTGTACATAATCACCTACATTTATAGGATGTAATCTTACAAATACAATTTCTGGTTCTTCCCTAACTGGGGATTTCTTTTCCTGTTGCTATAAAGCAGCAACAGCCTGGGACCAGCTGCCCGGCACCTTGACTGGAATGGCTTCCCAATGCCCTCTGCACTGTCTGCTCTCCGAGCTCCTAGTCTCCTGCTCCTCACACAGTGCATCCTTTCATAAAGAACGGCTGAGTCATGACTGGGAACGCAGACGCCACGATTTATTTGCAGGCCTGGAGTCCAACCCAGTTTATTTCTTCAGCCTTAGAAGCCTGCCACCTGACAGCAGTCCACTCCAGGCTGACCAGACCCTATTTGCTGACAGGTTCAGGACTTCACCCTGTATGCCCTAGATGCACAGCCCATGGGATGGGACTGCAGAGGAGCCCAGGATGGACAGAAGGACTCCTGCCCCATCTCCATGCCAAATTCTGAGAAGTCTAGTGCTTGCTTTCTATATTAGTGAAATGTGAAAATAGCTTTCTTTTTTTTTAATTTTATTTATTTTCATATGTGTATGAATGTACTGTCTGCATGTAGGTTTGTGCACCCGTGTCGTGCAATGCCGCAGAGGCCAGAAGAGGGTCTCAGATTCCCCTGGAACCGGAGTTAAAGACAGTTCTCAGCCGCCATGTGGGTGCTGGGGATCGAACCTGGGTCCTCTGCAAGAGCAGATGGTGCTCTTATCCGCTAGGCCATCTCTCCAGCCTGAAAATAGCTTTCAAAGCATGTTGAAGGAGATAAAATAGGAGCACTGAATAACAGATCTAGGTGGTTTAAGTTTTACTTGGGGGAACCTTGTAAAGAAATGAATTTTCTACCCTAGAAGCATAAGGTCTAAACTCTCAGACCCATGGGACAGTACCAACTGTAGCTTCATTTGTCCTGACTTTGTGATGTGATGGCTCTGAGCTTCAGGATTTAGAAGCATGGAAGAGAGCACTTTACGAGTTATTACAAATAAGTATTTCTATGTGTTTTCATATGACTTTCATAGTACCAAAGACTCTTGCTAAAATTTGGTAAGAGTTCCATGATTATGTAAATTGAGTCAAACCTGATTGTCTGCATATATGAAAATGTGAAGGACATAGTAATCATTTTTCAAAATGAAAAAATTATACAAGAGCATATTATAAAACAAAAAGTAGAGGTGGAGAATTATCCTGAACATAGTCTATAAAGTCAATAACATGGAAAATATAAAGCAGATTTGAACACATGGGGAAAAGGATGCTCACAAATGCCTGTAACACCAAATCTAAAGGATCGGATGCTCCTTCTGGCCTTTGTGAGCATTTGCACACATATGTGCACAACATACACACTCACATACACACGTAAATAAATCTAAAATAGCAGAAAACATGGTACTATAAAAGAATACATATATACCACTGAAATGATCTCAAGAGCAAAATCAAAAGCTTTAATATCTTTATTTTTAAATTTTTTATTGTACTTATTTGAGTGTGTGTGTATGCGTGTGCATATGTGTGTATCTGTACACCATGTTGCATGTATGGAACTCAGAGGACAGCTTGCAGGAGTCAATGCTTTCTCTCCACCATGTGGCTCTCAAGGAGCCAACTCAGGTCACCACGCTTGGCAGCAAGTACCTTCATCAGTAAGCATCTCACTGTCCCTAGAATAATATCTGTAAAGTAGGAAAATAAACTGTCAGCTAAAATTCTATACTTACAGAAACTTGTTTTTAATAAGAGTCAACTGGAGACATTTTCAAACAAAAAACGGTGATAATTTACCTGTAGTAGATACTGTCTTAGTATGTTTACTGCTGCTATAACAGAATACATATGATCCTCTACTGAATGGCAAGGGAGTTCATCCTGATGGACCCATCTTAAGTTGTAATATTAAGTTAAAAGGTATTTAATAAGTTTAACCTACTGAACATCATGGCTTAGCAACGATCCTGGAGAGTCTCAGGCATTTTCTTTCATGGGCTCTGGCTCGCTGCCACTGTCCAGCATCTTTTCTTTTTTTTTGTCCAGCATCTTGAGAGTAATTCTTTTTTTTTTTTTTTTGGTCTTTTCAAGACAGGGTCTCCTTGTAGCCCCAACTGTCCTGGAACTCACTCTGTAGACCAGGCTGGCCTTGAACTCAGAAAGATCCACCTGCCTCTGCCTCCCAAGTGCTAGGATTAAAGGCGTGCACCACCACGAGAGTAATTCTTTTTTTAAAATATTATTTGCTTATTTTTAAGGGATTCTACAATATAATAACACAGTTGTTTTCAGATAACATTGATGTTACTCAGTTTGCCGTACAACTAGGTAATTGGTGCATTTTGCAAGTATCTGTGTCCAAATTTTGAACAACCCAAGGTTCCCATAGTCCAATTGGAGATGCTTGTATGCACAGGCATGTTGATCAATTAGGAGTCCAGACTATATTGCTGTAGTCTCATGATTTACCCCTATCTTTCCACAGCCCTTACATTCTACCATGTGGCCTCTTCTGCAATTTGTTCCCTAAGCTTTGGGAAAGGGGTACAAGTGGGTGAGAAGAAAACAGTCTACTTTCTTTGGAGTTGTCATTTTGGACTCTAGTCTGTTCAGGTTGTTTCCCTTCATGGGTTGACAGCTTATCCAGTGATACCTTTTTAGTCATACTAACAAAGCACAAGCAATTGGATGTACAGGCATTTAAGCAGTACTAATTATTATGTCAAGCTAAGCTGTGAGCATAGACACAGATGCTTGGATGGTATGCTAATCCACAAACTGTGGTTTCTCTATGAAGGGTGACAAGTTCTTATTGTGGCTTATAAAATCTCCTAACCACTAGAGGACATAAGCTTGTGGCATCCTCTGTGAGTAAGAGAGTAATTCTTAAGCATATTCCTAGCCTGGAAGAATTAGAATGGATGATTCCTACTGGGTGCGTGTTGCTTTTTCACCATTGTGAAGGAAAAACATCAAGTCAAAAAATATCACCATTAGTAAGAGAGCATCTGTAGTCTATATTAGGTTATAAAAAGGGAGGCGCACCCCCCACCCCCAGATAAAAAGGCACATGAGGCTTAAGTCATGCCAGGATCATGATTTACTTCCATGTAAGATTACCAGCAAGGGCCGCCTGCACATACGTGGTGGAACAGAGCAGCATGGCGGATAGAGAGAGATGGCGCCTGGGGCCCACCCACTTATAGCCACGGGGAGGGGCCTCAGGTACAGAGGAAGCGTCAGAAGATTGACAGCCTCTGGAGGAAGTGGGCGTCTGTGTCCCTTGGGATTCTGGGAAGCCCAGACCTAACAGTCTAGTCTGAATAATTTCTAATGAACAGGAATTCCGGTCTGAATGTCTTAGAGGCCAGGCAGTACAGAGTCGAGCTCTACTCAGGTGACAACGGCTTTCTTGCTGCATCATCCAACAACAGAAGGGAAGTGAGAGTCGGGGTGCACTGGTGAGTGAGAGGGGAACAAACTTGTCCTTTTATAAGGAGCCCGCTACTATAGTAATGAATCCACTCCTCCCATAACACTGTGTATACACTCGCAGGGGGAGGAGCATGCGCTGATGACCCATACACCTCTCAGCACCTCCACATAGGGGAAGGGCAAGCTTGTAACCCATGAACTCGAGGGGACACATCCGACTATGGCACTTATTAAAGAGGCATTTGCATGCATCTCCTTTGGGAATAAAGAAAGTGATATCAGAAAGAGAATTCACAGTGCAGAAAGGAGTGGTTACACATGTGGGGACTCTTAGATTATTGACTTTATGAAATGATGTGTCAAATTTGGTATAATTTGGAGTGTGGGGTGACTTGAAGTTAAATTGTTCTAAGGTTATTTGTTTGGAGGGGATCAAATGTTTATTAAAATTAAATTTTGACGTTGAAGAAGCTAAAGACACTAAAGAGGATCAGTAACCCAGTAGATAATTAAAAATATCAACATCCTGGTAAGACTGATCATATAAACAACATAAAAGATGAAAAGAATATATAATGATGCAATTAATATTAATAATATAAAAAAAACAAGAATTTATTAAACTAGTACTGTTTATACGAGTCAATCTCATAAATATAGATATTAGATAAAACATTGTTAAATTCATGAAGGAAAAGAAGTCTTGAATAGTCCTACAATCATTAAAGAAACTGAATCGATAGTAAAAAAAAAATTCTCACCAAAAAGCCATCAGGGAACTTGTGGCTAGCCTACCTAGCATACACTTGGCTCTAGGTTAGATTGCCAGCACCACTTAAAGTTGGCTGTGATAGCTCCTTTGTAATCCCAGTACCTGGAAGGTGGAGAGAATCAGAAGTCCAAGGTTATCCTCAGCTACCTTGTTTGAGTTTGAGACCGGCCTGGGATGCATAAGACTATCTTTAAAAAAAATCAGGCCCAGAGGATTTTATAGATTAGCTTTGTAGACTATTTAACTTAATGAACAGATAATTCCAACATTATGTATGTTCACTGAGTGATTAGAAACAGAAAGGAACACTTTCCAATTTATTTATGAGGTTAACATAGTAGAACTAAACCCCTGCAAGGGGAATGTGAGAAATGCTGCCTAATCTGACCCATGCACTTCCTTTGATGTAAAATTTCTCAGCAAACTACCAGCAAGCCAAATCCATCATCATGTCAAAATAATACTGCATTAAGTATAAATTGGGTTTATACAAAAAGTTAGAAAACCTACAGCTGCATTTTATTACAACCCAATAGAATTTATAGAGAAGTTCTAATTGATAGAACAATTACATACAAAAGCCCAGTACATTTCCGTTTATCACCAACTAACAGAAAATTCACTGATTAAAAATCCTACTTGTTTGTTTCGTTGTTAAGAGATTTTTTTTAAAATTATGTATATGTGCATTTGGGATGGGGTTGCTATATGCACATGTGTGCAGTTCCCATGAAGGCCAGTAGAGGGCACTGATTCTCTTGGAGCTGGAGTTACAAGTAGCTGTGAGTGATCTAACATGGATGCTGGGAATCAAACTCAGGTTCTTGGCAAGAGCTGTAAGTGCTAACAGTTAATCCATCTCTCCAGTCTCTGCTTTGAGATGTGACATCACTTTCTTGCTCAGACTGGTCTCCAACTTGTGGGCTCCAGTAATCTCATCTGTGCCTCTCAATATGCTGGGACTACAGATGTACAGCTCCACAACTGGTACTTATAATAGCAACCAAAATTCCAAGAATAAGAACAAACCAAATAAAAATAATGAATAATAATAAAAACCTTTATGAAAAATCTAAAACATATTTAAACCATTAAATGTATTGAAATTATGGCGTGAAATAAATATGGAGTTGTAGATGCTTGTGGATAGGAAAATTTAGGGAAAACATTCTCACCAAGCTGCTCTACAGAATTAACAGAATTCTAACAAAATCACCAAGAATACTACCCATAAGCCTTGAGAATTTAAGTTACAGTATTTATTTGAAAGAACGAATGCCCTATAAATATCCAGTTATTCCTAAATCAAAAGAACTAATAGATGTGAGGAACTTTTTAATCCCCAAACACCATGCAATAGTAGAAAGGGTCCATCCACAAAGTGGAAATTCATCTTCGTAAATGGTAGAACAGTACTGAGCTCAAAAAAATCCTGTGAATAAGAACATCAAGGAATCTAATGGAAAGTGCGTACAAACAGCCCAGTGTCTTCCTAAATAGGAAGCACAAATGACTGCAAATATATAAAACATAGTACTACCTGATCAATAAAAATATAATGCCAGGGGCTGGAGAGATAGCCTAGTGGTTAAGAGCACCGACTGCTCTTGCAGAGGACCTGGCACCCACATGGTGGCTAAGAACCGTCTGTAACTCCAGTTCTAGGAGAACTCCAGTTCCAGGGGAATCTGAGACCCTCTTCTGACCTCCACGGCATTGCATGACATGGGTGCACAGACCTACATGCAGACAGTACATTCATACACATATGAAAATAAATAAAATAAAAAAAATATATAATGCCAATGAATACCACAGTGAGAAATGATTTCTTACCTGTAAGGATGGGAATTTTTTTTTTTTTGCTAAAGGTTTTATTTAATAACTCGGGTTTTTTTTACTATAATACTTTTATTGATGTTTTGTGTATTTCAGACATCATTTTTCAGTTCAATTTAGACATATTCCCCTTTCCCTTCCTCCCACCCTACCCCAGTTCATGCATTCTCCCATACGTGTCCTGCATCTTTCTCTCAGTCTTTTTAAAGTTTTTCTCTGCAAAGGTTTATTGTTTTGGGCAGAATTTAACTATATCAGTCCTCAGTCCGTGCTTTGACCCAGTCCCTATGTTGTTGTGGTTCCCTCCCAATTGTATTGCTCTAAAATATGCCTATATAAACATCATATATGTACCAGAATTATGTCCTCCAGGAATAAATTGTATGTTAACTCCAATACATGTTTAGGAGTTCACATTTTTTCCTTTAATTTTATATTACTGTAAAATATGAACATATACCTTCCGCCCATATACACTAATTACCATGTCTGAAAGTAAGTGGTAAGTTAATTCTAGGGCTCATTAAGAGATTCGCATTATAGGGGCTGGAGAGATGGCCTAGTGGTTAAGAATGCTGACTGCTCTTGCAAAAGACCCGGGTTCGATCCCCAGCACCCACATGGTGGCTGAAAACCATCTTCAACTCCAGTTCCAGGGGAATCTGACACCCTCTTCTGGCCTCCGCGGCATTACACGACATGCAGACAGTACATTCATACACATAAAAAATAAATAAAGCCAGGCGTCATGGCACATGCCTTTAATCCTAGCACTTGGGAGGTAGAGGCAGGCAGATCTCTGTGAGTTCAAGGCCAGCCTGGTTTACAGAGCAAGTTCCAAGCCAGCTGGGGCTACAGGGAGACCCTTTCTCAAAAAGACCAGAAAAAAATTAATTAATTAAGAGATTCACATTATAATATCACAGTTGCTTTCAGATAGAAATATATGGCAAGAAAGGTCATAGAGCATTAGTTATAGTAGCAAAAATCTAGAAAAGTCCTCTATTGGCAACCACATAGATTCTTGAATTATGATACAACCATAGGATGACAAAAACTATTGACTGCAAATGCAAATATCAACTTGTGTGAACTTCAATGTCAATGCTAGAGCCACAGAAAATCTATGTAGTGTAAGTTCTTTTATGGTGATGTTCAGAAATGTCTAAGTGAAAAATATCTTGCAGAGGACCAAGATTCAGTTCCAGCACTCACATGGAGGCTAACAGCCACCTGTAATTCCAGTTCAGGGGATCCAAGGCCCTTTTCTGACCTCCGTGGACACTTCATGACATGGGTGCACTTACATACATGCAGGCAATCACTAATACAGTTAGCTAAAAATAATACAATTTTTTTTGAGACAGGGTCTCCCTATAGCCCCAGCTGGCCTGGAACTCACTCTGTAGACCAGGCTGTCCTTGAACTCACAGAGATCTGGTTGCCTCTGAGTCCTAAGTGCTAGGATTAAAGGTGTGCGCCACCATGCCTGGCTTAAAGACGGTTCTAAGCTGCCATGTGGGTGCTGAGAATCGAACCTGGGTCCTCTGCAAGAGCAGTCGGTGCTCTTAACCACTGAGTCATCTCTCCAGTCCCATAATACAATATTTTTAAAGTTTGATTCATAAAGTCAATAGTGAAGTATGATAAATCAGTCCAGCTCGTGAAGGTACAACTAAAAGAGACTATGGAGAGGAGGAGGAATGTGAAAAGAATGTTATTGGGCATGGGGTGGGGGGGCCAGTGGCTAGAAGGAAAGCTTCTAATTTTCTTTTTTTTCTATTACTTTTTAATTTTTTTTCACTTTTTAACAATAAGTAATAATTTATGAGTACTAGCATCCTTCATGTAAAACCAATTTGCAAGCAGTTGTGCCCAAACCCACACAGCCCAAGGGTCCCACCATCCAGCTGGGGGGCTTGTATGTTCAATCAAGTTCATCATATAAGTGTCCAGTCTATATTGCTGTAGTTTCACCATTCACCCCAATTGCAGCCCTTACATTCTACCATGCCCCCTCTTCCGCAGATTGTTCCCTAGGTTTAGTAAAGGGGCACGGGTGGACGAGAAGCAAAACAGTCTACTTTCTCTGAAGCTGTTGTTTCGGACTCTGGTCAGTTCTGGTTGTTTCCTTTCATGGGCTGACAGTCTGTCCAGGAATAACCTTTCTTTTTTTTAAATTTTATTTATTTATTTTTTATGTGTATGAATGTACTGTCTGTGTAACCTTTCAATCCTACTAATGAAGCACAGGCAATTAGCTATAAAGGTATTTAAACAGTACTAATTGTTACAAGCTTCTAATTTTCTATATAGCACAGTACAATTAGGATTGGTATCAGCTGCATATTTCAAAATAGCTAGAGGGGAAGATATTGAATGCTTCCACACAAAGAAATGATACGTGTTCAAGGTGACAAATGAGCCAAATATCCCGATCTGATCACTACACTTTATATAAATGTTTGAACTATCACACTGTGCTCCACAAATATGTAAAATAACTGCATTAATTAAAAACAACTTCTCAGGGCTGGAGAGATGGCTCAGCAGTTAGGAGCACCAACTGCTCTTGAAGAGGACCTGGGTTTGATTCCCAGCACCCACATGGCGGCTAAGAACGGTCTTTAACTCCAGTTCCAGGGGAATCCAATGCCCTCTTCTGACCTCTGAGGCGTTGCACGACACGAGTACACCAACCTACAATCAGACAGCATACTCATACACATAAAAATTTTTTTAAAAATTTAGAAAAACAACTTCTCAAGAATATACATGAAAATAATATATTTATATGTATTAAAGTAATTGGAATATTTTCAGTAATTCAGGTGTTAAATGGAAAACTTGTGAAGAAAATTTAGAATGTTTCCTCAGAAAAACAAATAGCCAAACCAAAAAAATAAATAAGTAAAACACACAATTCTGGGGCTGGAAGGAACATACGACAAAGCAGCACAAGAAGCCCTTGAGCTCTGGCCTGAGCCCTTGGCTCCGGCTCCTCAAGGCTGAGACTTTACTAGCACAATGTCCTGCTGGAGAACGGTCCATGAGGAAGCTCAGAGCTTACACTTCCCTCCTCTACCCCAAATAGCTGCTTTTGCTGGGCTTAAAACACTTGTTGGTTTTTGTTGTTGTTGTTGTTGTTGTTGTTGTGTTCAGACACGACACGACTATATACATTTGAAATTGTTCATTACATTACACACCATCTTGCAAATTAATAAAAAAAATATTTTTCCACTGACTCAGGGCCAAATGTTTTTCATTGGATTATGGTGAGTGTATTTCTTCTTAATGAGCTACTTATATTTGCAATTTCTTGCCATAGAGGTTTAGAAGTTTTATGCATTTAAAAATGTGTTCCAGTAATAACTGAAACACAATGATACATGACTATAATCCCAACACTTGGGAAATAAAAGCCGGAGATCACGAGTTCAAAGCCACCCTGCGGCTGCATAACAAGACCTTACCTCAAAAACAATAAAATCACATGCTGTTGATGTTCATATTTTGGATTTCTTCCATCTTATTTCTTTGTGGTAAATTTATATATATACATATATAAATTTATATATAAATTTATATATATATATATAAATTTACTCAGATAATAATTTTACTCAGACTCAGATACTCGTGACTTTTTTTTTCTTTTTTTCTCTTTTCTTTTCTTCTTTTCTTTTCTCTTTTCTCTTTTCTTTTCTTTTCTTTTCTTTTCTTGGTCTTTTTGAGACAGGGTCTCCCTTTAGTCCCAGCTGGCCTGGAGCTCGCTCTGTAGACCAGGCTGGCCTTGAACTCACAGAGATCTACGTGCCTCTGCCTCCCAAGCACTGGGATTAAAGGCGTGCACCACCATGCCCAGCCATGACATTATTTTCGATTTTCAGGAAATCTGGCTAAATGTAAGAAATATAGTTACAAGCCTGGCATTTTGTCATTGCTGCCTTTGAGACTTTCCTTCCACAAAAGGTCTTCATCCACTTCTTTTGAAAATTCCCCTGTAATTTACAGATTAATTCAGTTGAGTCTATCACTTTTCGGTCGAGATCACTTACCCAGAATGCTTGGGACCAGAGGATTTTAGAGTAAATGTCCTCATCTTCAAATCCAAAATACTCTAAACTTTAAAACCATTTTAAATTTTGCACCATTGGGGATTTTCAGATTAGGGGTACTCAGTGGGTAGTACCTTTGTGACCATTTCCTCATCTATGAAATGGGGGGACCTTTACTTCCTAGAATTTGTAGAGGTTAAAAGAAAAATACATGTGGTTCATATTGCCAGAGCCTCCCCATGAGTGCTGAGCCAAAAGGCTCCATACGCGAGTTACACAGGCAGCAGCTGGGATGAACCTGTGGGCTCCTCTTGGTTCCTCTTGGGCCCTCTTGGGTCCTCTTGGGTCCTCTTGGTTCCTCTTGGGCCCTCTTGGGTCCTCTTGGGTCCTCTTGGGTCCTCTTGGGTCCGCTTGGATCCTGCTTGTGTTGGCTCTTTTGAATTTGACTCTGGTCATGGGCAGTTCCTCTTCTAAGCATCTGTGTGTGGGAATAAGAATAACACTAACAGCAGTGTTATACCGGAGATGATTTACACAGGCAATTGAAGCTTGGCTGGGAGGCTGCAGGGGAGTGAACTTTGGCCGTTGGACCCCACGAAGCTACCTTTCATTCCTTAGACACAGGTGTTTAGCCATAGGCTGCCCTGGGCTGAAGAAAGACGGGCAGGAAGAGCTACCTCTGGCCTACTTGGTCCGGAGGAGGCCTGAATGGGAAGTTGCTGCCTTCTCTGGGTAGTGGCTGAGCTAGACTCTGTTTACAGTGTGGCGTGCCAGATCCCTTGGCTGGGTTTCTAAATCGGCTCCGAGGACACACCACAATGAAGGCCGGGAAGGGGAATGACTCACCTGTTGCCATACTTACACCATCCAGAGTCACGTTTGCTTGAACTCTGCCTCGGCTCATATCTTCTGAGTGGTGCCTTCAAAGCAACTGATCACATCCCCCACTGCCTCCTGGACAGGTGGTTGGGCTCATCCAGAGTCCTTCAACAACTCAGTATCCACAGCATCTAATCCCAGCCTGCTTCCAGGGCCTGCTTGAAAGTCAGCTATAATTAATGAGACAGGGAGGAGATGCCCAAAAGACATTTGGCCACCTGTATCTGAGGGTTTTTCATTTTCCTGGATAACATATTTCCATATTGCATATTTATAGAGAAAAAGAGGGCCAAGGACAGCGTTCTTGCATTCAGTAGTTTAGCAGCACTCCTCGGTGCTGACAGATGCTCTCCTGGGCTTGAGGATACAGTTATAGATACAGCGATGGACACCTTACACATCCATTCCCTTGTGGAGAGTCTATACCAAAAGGGGAGAAATGAATTATTCAGTTCCATAGTGATAAAATGCAGCTCTAAATCATAAATTTGACCATGTTGGGAGGTCAGGGAAGTCTACTAACTTGGAAGTTCAGAATGCAGAATCCTGGTCCTAACTTCCATAGTCCCTAAACAGAAGCTGGTACAGGTTTCAAAAGTGAATGTCTTAGCCATCCTATGCTAACCCCCATTCTCTATTCAAAGCGAATACAAAAGCTGGGTGTGGCAGTGAGCCCCTGAGCAAAGCTGAAGCAAGAGGATTGCAAGTTTGAGGCCAGTCTGCAATGCACAGCAACACGCGATGTCTCAAAAACAGCACAACCAAAACAAAAACAACAAAGAAAAAGACCTTTGAGCCTACCTGTTAGGAGAGAGCAAGCTAGTGGAAAATTTTGAGAAACATTAAAAAGAGCAAACAACCGGTTATTCTTATGTGCTGTTGATTCTTTGAGACTTCATTCAAAATTATGAACACTTGACTGAGTTCATTCATTATTGAGGGGATTAACATGGCTAGTGGCCCGTGAAGCTCTAAAATAACCTAAATTGCCTGCAGCTATCTGAGTCTCGCTGATAACACAAAGCCTGCTGATATGCCCAGGACTCTGAAGAAAAAGTTACAACTTGCCTTCTACATATGTAAAAATATTTCCTTCCACTTTGGACTACAATTTCAAAGTGAGACCTAGTAGTGGTTGAAGGAACCATTATCTGAGGCAGCTGCCTAACAGAAGTGTGGCTCTAACTTTTTTACTACTACCTCTGAGACTTTAGGCCTCTGTGGACCAGATCATCCTCATCTGTATAGTGGGGATAATAACAATACTGTTTGGATTGCTGCTGGGAGGGTTGCATGATACGTCACACAAGTTCTAGATGGGCATCTGGCAGGTAATGAATATTCATCTGGAACTTGCTCCTCTGTGCTTCCTTCTGCAGAAGAACAGTGAGTACTAAAGATAGAAGGAGTCAGCTATGAACAGTGTATGGACACACACACACACACACACACACACACATACACACACATACACACACATTCAGTCACATCCAGTTACACAGCCACTCAGACTCTGAAAAATGCTAGGACCACAGTGTTCCTTTCCTCTGACATGAGTTTTCCATAACAAAAAGGGAGTGAGAATACCATTAGAACAGTCTCCTGTTTGCTCTGAACCCACCATGACGAGTAAAATAGCTTGAAACTCCTCAAAGATATTTCCTGGGACCATCAGATTTGTGTGTGGTTATGGGAATAGAATACAAATACATATGTAGCACCAGTTAATTCTAGTCTGCTCCTCCTTGGAAGGAAACCACAAATGAGGCCGTATGAGAAAACCAGACTTCAACTTTTTGAAGCAGGTAAATTTGAGGCACACATTTTCCTCTCCCTCCTTGCGCTGGCTGAGCATGTTGTCACTGGAATGGAGACAACAGGTATTGGGCAGCAGTGATGGACTGGACTGCAGCCTTGGGTCAGCTGAGCCACATTTTCATCTGGGTGAGTCCGTGGGGAAACAGCCTTGAATAAAGTTTGCAAATTGGACACTTTTTCATTTTGTTCAAGTCTCCAGCCTAACTTTATCAATTCAGAAGCGAGCAGTGTGGCCGGAAGGAGTTTGGTGACTTAAAAAAAATCAAAATGCTTTACACAGGGCTGACGTTATTCTGTTATAGATTGTTTCTTTTGATTGAGTGTAAGCTGACTCTCAGCAAGTATGTCTAGCACATTTTCTTTTTGTTATTCATTTATTTGGATATTTGTTTATCCACTTAGCCATCCAACATGCTAACCTTGTACCAGGCACAGTTTTTGAATGAAAGCATTGGATCCATATCTCATAAGTACAAATGAAGTTATGGAGAAGATGGGGCAGAGTGCCAGAGATCACACCTTTCCAGGAAAACCCGGACCATTTGACTGCCAAACCTGGGAATAAAAAGCAGAATATTGTCATTTCTTCAGTACACTCAAGACCGTCTTATAAAATGACACAGCATTTGCACCTATAACTGTCACAGTCCCCTGTACTGTAAGACATCTGTAATTACTTACAATACTGAAGATAATGTGCATGCCCCATAAATACATGTCATATCATAATGTGTCTGTGGTAATGACAAGAAAAGAATCTGCAAATATTCAACTCAGGCACAGTTTTTTTAAGTTCTTTCCATATTTGGTGGTTGAGTCCACAGATATGGAAACTCCAGCCATGCAGGCTGACTGCAATAGAGTAAAGTCAGTCAGCACCTCACACACATTTAGAACTTCTCCTTTGAAGAATCTAAGTAATAAATTCATGATGAGGACAGTCTCACAATCTGGCATACTATAGTATTTCAGAGACTAACTCCCTCATTTTTTGCAAGCAGGGCAAGATGCTAGGGACCCAGGAGCATGGGGCACACACTGCCACTGCGCTTCCGGAACACATCCCAGTCCTGACTTTCCTCATCCTCAACTTCTGCTCTGCCTCATCCCCTTGACTGACAAGCCCTGGCCCATCCCTCCTCCCCAGCACCACTGCCCGTGACACACATAGTTATGTGTTCATTGCACCTTTAGTTCCACAAAGCCGAGGAACTTCCTGTGCCTTGGCTGCAGTAAAGGTAGGCTTCTCAGCCCTCCATGACCTTGGTGCATAGGAGATGCATGGCTGGCGTCTGTTGAACTGAGGGGACTGCACAGGTGTTTTTATAAGCTCTAGTTAGGTTAAGGGTTTGACAAGACAGGAACCATTTAGCGAGTATTTGTCAAGCATATCCTATGAGCATATCCAGGCATGCATTTAATGTCAGGATGAGCAGTGACCAGAACAAATAACCCCATTTTCACAGAGCTTACAATATATTCTTTAAGCCAAATGGCCATAGACAAAGCTAAGATTCTACTGGGAAGAGGAGAACAGATTCTGTAATTCTTAGCAGTCCATTCTTTTGCTTTCTGTGTTTAAATGGGCACATATATATTTATTCTTTAAAATGGTAAACTAGACCCTCTTCTGAACTCCGCGGCGTTGCATGACACAGGTGCACAGACTTGCATGCAGACAGTGCATTCATACACATACAGAAATAAAATTAACAATAATAAAAAAATAAAATGGTAAACTACAAGTCTGATTCCTTTACCTTAATTGTATATATTAAATTTGTCACATGTATTTTAAAAGCTATAAAACAGGGTGCCTTATTTCTTTTTCCTCTCTAAAAATATTTTCTTTATTATTTTTATTTTGTTTGTATGAGTGTATTGCCTGCATGTTTGTAAGTACACCCATATCATGCAATGTCCACAGAAGTCGGAAGAGGGCATCAGATTCCCCTGGAACTGGGGTTACAGACAGTTGTTAGCCACCATCTGGGCGCTGGGAACCAAACCTGGGTCCTCTGCGAGAGCAGTCATTTTTCTTTTTTTTTTTTTCTTTTTTTGGTCTTTTTCAAGACAGGGTCTCCCTGTAGCCCCAGCTGTCCTGGAACTCATTCTGTAGACCACGCTGGCCTTGAACTCACAAAGATCCGCCTGCCTCTGCCTCCCAAGTGCTAGGATTAAAGGCGTGCGCCACCACGCCTGGCAAGAGCAGTCAGTTTTGACTGGTGAGTCATCTCTCCAGACTCACGATGCCTTATTTCTTATGAGCGTATGCGTCTTCAAGAATGCATGTGTGCTCACATGCATATATGTTAGGGACGTCAGAAAAGGGTCAATTTCCAAAGAAATTTCATGATAACCCCCTGAACTAGGTAAACATGGCAGATACTATCTCATTTTAAAGATGGAAAACAAGGTACAGAGATCAAGTCAACTCATTAAGATTGTAGAACTAGTTGGTGGCAGAGCTACATCTCCTAACTTCATACTTTTTATTTCATTAAGGATGTGGTTTGTTAAATAATAGAGTCAAATAATTCAAGACCAATTTTTACTGAAGTTGTTTCCAGAAAGGAACGAATCAAAGCCAACCTGCATATACAGCTTCCGCCTGGCCCTTGATCCCAGGGGCCAGGTGGCCTTCGCATTGTAGATGTAGTTCTCGGGGAGCAGCCTCTGGTGCTGAGCTCTCTGCTGGATTGCTTCATTTAGCAGGCCTAGGCCCTGGGCTGTGGTTTTCTCTGTGGTCACCCTGGCTCCATTCACCATGACCTCACACCTCACATCTTCCGTGTTTTGCCATGACATTGCCCTGCAGGCGGTAGGGCCGACTGTGTTTACCCAGCCTTACCCTTAGGCAGAGCTGGCATTCCCTCAAGGTTTAATCACCAGGTCTCATTCCAGCTTCTCCACCCAGCTCCACAAAGTAGGAAGTCTGCCGATGTGGCTCTTCCGCCAACTAGCTCTACAATCGTAATGACTTTACTTGATCTCTTTGTGCCTTGTTTTTCCATCTGTAAAATGGGATAACATCTGCCACATCTCCCTGGCACTTTCTACATGCTCTCAGCTGTCCTTGAGATCCTCAATCTTTTCATCTGCTCATGTCATTCAGTTAAGATATTATGAATCACAGGAAAGGGTCCTTCTTTGTTGCATCAAAACAGAAAATCAAGAATTTGAAAAGCTAAGGAATTTACACATCAGTACATTGATTAAAAGTAAAAAGAACAGGGATGTGGGAGAGAGGCCATAACCCCCAAACTTCTCATCTATTAGATGGGAATAATAGGGATTGGGGAGATATCTCAGTGGGCGAAGTGCTCAGTACCCAAGCATGAGGATCTGAGTTCAGATCCCCATCACCTACTTAAAAACAAGGAGTAGCCATGTGTGCCTATAATCCCAGCCTCAGGTCAGGGTAATCAGGCAGATCCCAGTCTGGCGGGGATGACAAAGTTCAATGAGAGACCTTGTCTCAAAATATAAGATGGAGAAGCAATTGAGGAAGATACTGGAAATCAACCTCTGGTTTCCACAGTTGCCTAGCTGGGCAAGTGCCCCAGCACACAAGTGGGGACACACAGAGAGAGAGAAAGAGAGAGAGAGAGAGAGAGAGAGAGAGAGAGAGAGAGAGAGACAGAGAGAGACAGAGAGAGACAGAGAGAGAGAGAATAGTAGCAGTAGGGAATTACTATAAAGACTCATGTGCATAAAATAGTCTACTTAGAACACAGTCCCAGAAAAACAAATGACAAATGGTGTCCTACCTCTGTGGATGCTAGCACCAAGTACCAAGTTGTAAGGCAAACTGAGCAACATTAATGTTATATTCCTCATGATCTGAAAACAACTGTGCTCTTATATTGTGAGTCCCTTAACAGGTTCTAGAATTAGCCTACCATTTATTTTCAGACTTTGGAATTTTGGTATATGGGTGGAGGGTATGTATGCATATTTTAGAGTAATATAAAATCAAAAGAATGAAAAAAAATGCCACTTAGTGTCTAAAATAAAATAAAAATAAAATAAAATAAAAGCTTCCCCAAAGTGGCAATACATAAATAAGGTACATTTTCTCATTTTTTCCACAGCATTTAAATTGGTGGCAATAATACTCAAGAGAAATGAAAACATATCCCCATAAAAGCTTGTACATGAATATTTATAGTAGCATCATCTATAATTACTGAAAAACAAAAATATTGGAATGTCTATTAACTAATGATGGTTAACTGGAATGTGGCATTCCTATACAATGGAATTCTATTGGACCATCAGTGAAAAAGAAGTGCTGATATGTGTCACCATATAGATGAACCTTGGAACATCATGCAAAGTAAAAGATATATGACACAAAAAGCCATGCTTGTACAATTTAATCAGTATAAAACACCCTAGACAGGGACATCCACGACGTCAGGAAGTAGACTTGTGATTGCAAAGGGCTGGAGTGGGGGAGGAATGGGAACGGAAATGAGGGTTCATGGACACTGGGTTTCTTTCTGAGGTAGTGAAGGAGTTCTGGAATTAGATGATGGTGATAATCATGCAGCTCTATTAATATAGGAAAAATCACTGACTTGTGTACTTCAAAAGGTGAATGTTGGGTGCATAAATGATACCCAAATAAAGCTGTTACTTAAAATTTATGCAACATTCATTATGCCTTAGCTGCGAGTCAATGAGAGAAGGCACAGTATACCCAGTGTTCGTGGGAAGTGTGCACTTACTCTTTGTTCTTGAATCACTTTTTCATTGTTTGGGAATTTCATACAGGTATACAATGTGCTTTAATCAAATCCACCCCTCACCTTCCTCCCCTATGATTCTACCAACAAACACTGGTTGGCAGACTTATTTGGACCTTGTTCTACATCCTAGTTAGCTTTACTTTTTTTTTTTAATAACATTTTTTTATTGATGCTTTGTGCATTTCATACATCACTTTCCAATTCAGTTCAGGCATATCTCCCCTTCCCTTCCCCCCCACCCCCACCCCAACCAAGATCATGCATTTTGCCATGACTGTCCTGCATATCTCTCTCAGTTCTTTTCTTTTTTCCATTTTTTAGCTATAAGTGATAATCCATGAGTACAAGCATCCTTCATGTAAAACCAATTTGCAGGCTGTTGTGCCCAAACACCCACAGCCCCACCTTCCAGCGGGGGGTGAGGGGTTGCATGTTCAATCAGGTTAATCAAATGAGGGTCCAGACTACATTGCTGTAGTTTCACCCTTCACCCCATTCGCAGCCCTTACATTCTACCATGCCCCCTCTCCGCAGCTATTCCCTGGGGCTTAGAAAAGGGGCACAGGTGGATGAAAAGAGAACCGTCACTCTCTCTGGAGCTGCTGTCTTGGATTCTGGGTCAAATACTGGCTGTTTCCTTTCATGGGCGACAGTCTGTCCAGGAATAACCTTTCGACCTACCAATGAAGCACAAGCAATTGATTATAGGTATTATTTGTTATTGGCATTAATGTTCGGTCGTTTCTTTTTTCCCCTACTTTTTACCCTTTTTCCTCTCTCCTTTCTCCCCCTCACGATACGATGATGAGGTTGCTCTCCAACTTAAATTGGAGACAACTAGTTATAGAGGTAATCTCTTTAAAAATGGTAAAACTGCCTTCTTTAATTGACTAATAGACATAGAACTGTGAAAAGGATTATCTCTTTTCAGAACCAAATATAACACTAAATGTCCTAAACTATGCGCTTAAGCAAAAATATCAATACGGAGCTTGACATCAGTAATGGATTTTCCACCAGGGAGATGTTGGCGGCCGGGGATCTAAGGCCCCACAAAAGGTAAAGGCTCCTTGCCTCTAAACTGGGATACCTGCAAGAAGAGAGGCGATAAGGCCCTGCTCTGAGACCTGACATTAACATGGAGATGCATTGAGACCACACATGCAAGTGTACGATGGCCTCTGGAATACCAGAGCGTGTTACCAGGGCCACTAAACTACTAAAGCAAAAACGGGTCTCCTTGAGTCAAGCAAGACTCCACCGTCAGCCCAGCTACACCTCACCTGCTGGAAGTAATGTCCCGCGGAGGCAGCCATATGCCTGTATATCCCAAATCTAATTGGCTATTGGCTCTCTCCTTGGAGGAATGACCCATGGCTGATGCCACAAGCTTACATCCTCTACAGGTTGGGAGATATCATAAGCCACAGTAAGACCCCGTCATATTTAACAGGAAAAAATGTAGTTCATGGATCAACATCTCAGCTTTACTTTTTAAATGTTTTTAAGTGATTTTTATTTTATGTGTATGGGTGTTATGCCTGCATGCATCTAAGTGCACCTGGGTCATGCAGTGCCCACAGAGGACAAAGGAAGTCGTTAGATCTCCTGGAACTGGAGTTACAGACGGTTGTTAACTGCCATGTGTGTGCTGAGATTCGAAAGTAGGTCCTTTGCGAGACCAGCAAGTACTTTTAGCTGTGCTAGCTCCCTAGTTAGCTTTAATTGTCAACTGGACACAGTCTAGAAGCGTCTGTGAGGAAAGCCTCAAAAGAGGAACTTCCTAAATCAGACTGGGCTGTGGGTGACTGTCTTCATTTTTTTTTTTATTTTCATATGTGTATGAATGTACTGTCTGCATGCAGGTTTGTGCACCTGTGTTGTGCAATGCCACGGAGGTCAGAAGAGGGCGTCGGATTCCCCTGGAACTGGAGTTAAAGACGGTTTTCAGCCGCCATGTGGGTGCTGGGGATCGAACCCGGGTCCTCTGCAAGAGCAGTTGGCACTCTTAACCACTAGGCCATCTCTCCAGCCCTGACTGTCTTCATTTGTAATCAAATTAGCAGGGCCCAGCTCTCTGAGTGGCACCTGGGCAGGTTGTCCTGGGTCATATGAGAAAGCTGAGCCAAGCATGAGCTTGCTAGAGCCAGAAAGTAGCTTTCCTTCACGATTTCTGCCTTCAGATTCCTGCTTGAGTTCTTGATAGATTGTGAACTGGATTTGTAAGTCAAATAAACCCATTCTTGCCCTGAATTACTTTTGGTCAGTGTTTTATCACAGCAACAGAAAGGAAACAAGAACACTCCACTTGTGTGTATCTTTCCTTTTTCACTGAAGATGCTTTCTATGTTTATGAAAACAGAGAAATGACAGTTTTGCTGTCTTCCTGGTCACATTTGAAATAATTGCTAAACTCTGTGCACTGAGCAGTGTAGACGGATGGGCCTTGGCTGAAATAATGTGGTCTTTGTTGGGTCTCCAGTTTCCAGTGAGGCCCTGCCAGACTGGAACATTTTCATGGCATTTCAGCCTAAAAATTCTTGTAATAAAACACAGGCTTTTATCTCCGAAAGCTGCATAGCTGGCTTCTCTTGAAACAATTGGAAAGCCTAGTGTTTCTGGACAATCTCTCATGGCTACAATCAGATGGGACCTGAAAGTGACTCTTGATAACAGTCCTCCTCTCATAGTTCAGACAGTCCATTTCACTTCTCCCTGTGCTTGGCATTTGTAGGCATGTGGAGTACATAAGAAATAACCCCTAAGATGGTTCATTCATTCACTCATCAAATCCATACTTGGTAGCTTATTTTTAATATTTTATTTATTAGTTTTGTTTTATATGTATGCAAGTGCATCCATGTCGTGCAATGCCTGTGGAAGTCAGAAGAGGGTGTTGGATCCCCTGGAACTGGAGTTATGGATGGTTATTATCTACCATGTGGGTGCCAGGAATCAAGCCCTGGTCCTCTGCAAGAGCAGCCAGGGTTCTTAACTGCTGAGCCATCTCTCCAGCTCCTTGGTAGCTATTTTATACTAAATGCTCTGATAGTCTCTAACTTCAGAGATGAATCTGGTAATGAAGAAAGAAAAGAGCTAGTGAGTCAATATGAGCAAGTACTGGAAACTTAGTTACAGATACAGAGCGTCTAAGCCAGCCTGAACTGTCTGGGGTTGCGGAGGTTCAAGGCTCCCAAAGACAGCCTGGATCCTACTCTGGCTTCTCTTTAGGACCAGTGCTTCAGTTCTTGACTGGGAAGAACGTGACGTGAGTAACTCCTCATCTTCAGAGCCCATGCACAAAACAAAGGAACGAAGGCAGATAAGCATGCTGACAGGTGAAGAGATAGGAAAAGAAGCTGTAGATAAGCAACAGGATGGCAAACTTCTGCTTCTCCCCTGCGAACAAAGCTTTGATAGGCTTTATTTTTAACTCCAGCAGGAACCCTCTCCCAGCTGACCTGCCCAGACGTGTCCAAAGTCACGTAATCCTGAACATATCTCAGCTCAAATGAGGCCCTGGGCCTAGCAGCTCCCACTTTTTTGTTAAGTTAACCAATCTGAACCAAGGGGAGGGGGACCCACCCTATACCACCAAAACCCTTAAAAGGCCAAAACCCTCCTGGGAGGGTTTCAGATTTAGGTTTCTGAATTCTCTCCTCACTTGTGGGGAGTCTGTTTCTCTGTGTGAATGTATGTGTGACTGTGTGTGTGTGTGTGTGTGTGTGTGTGTGTGTGTGTATGTTTTTCTTCACTTTTAATAAAATTTGTTGCCTGCTGTCCCTGAGATTCTTCCTAGCTTTTAATTGTTTAAAAAATTATTTGTATTGATTCTTTGAAAAGTTCACACAGTGTATTTTGACCATAAACAGGTCCCCTCCCCATCTCTATCCCCACCCTAACCACTTGCCCCCTGCCAATTTCACGTCCTCTATTATTTTTTAAAGGCCCATTTAGCCTAGCTTGTGTTCCCCAAATGCTCATGGGTATGGGTCCATCCCCTGGAGTCTGGCCAATCTACCAGGTATCACACTTTGAAAGAGAACTGATTCTTCCTCTCCCAGCAGCTATCAGTTAGCAATAGTTCCTAGACTAGTGCTGGGGCTTCTTGCCCACCTTCTCCTTCCATGCTGGGATATTGTCTTGCTTGTGCTTACACAGTTTTTGTTCATGCTGTGGGTTAGTATGTGTAACTGCCCTGTCATGCCCAACAACACAGCTTCCTTATATTCTTCCATGACCTCTAGCTCTTATAATCTTTCCACCCCCACTTCTGCAATGATCCCTGAGCCTTGGGAGGAGACAGTGTGATACAGTTGGCCTAGTTAGGGCTGCACATTCCACAGTCTCTTAGTCTCTGCATGTTGACCAGTTATGGGTCTCTATGTCACCATCTTCTGCAAGAAGAAACTTCTCTGGTGAGAACAGAGCAAAACACTAATCTATATCAAGTCATTAGGAGTTAGTTTAATACTTTGTCCATGTGGCAGATGAATAATAGTAGTAAGTTCTCCCCTATGGCTGTGACTGATAGCCACAGGTTCTTGGCCCTGATAACTGTGTCAGGTATGGTCTCCATCTTGGGAGGTGGGCCTTAAATCTAAGAAGGAAGTATTGGTTACTCCCATAACATTCATGCCATTATTGCACTAGTGAGCATATCTTGCCAGCCCAGTTGTTATTATAACTTGCAGGGTTCCCAGCTGGGTAATGGTGATGATTCTTTTTCTTCCAGTAGTATGCACAGCACCTTCCAGCCTTATGAAAGCTAGCCAGTAGACAGGAAGCTTTGAAGTCAATATCAACTTTCTTTCTCCTTGTTTGTTCTACAAGTCAGTATGTCATTTCTTCAGCTATAGGTTCTTGCTGACAAGTTCTCTACTTTTTTTTTTTTTTTGGTGTTTTTGAGACAGGGTCTCCCTGTAGCCCTAGCTGGCCTGGAACTCACTCTGTAGACCAGGCTGGCCTTGAACTCACAGAGATCCGCCCGCCTCTGCCTCCTAAGTGCTAGGATTAAAGGTGTGTGCCACCATGCCTGGCCTTAAGTACTCTACTTTTAAATCTTTAATTGGCAGAGAAAACNAACAGCATAAATACAAACCTAAACCAAGAATGCAAACCAAGAATAAGTTAAAAGGAAGCAGCACACATCTCTCAATAATGACCTTAAATATCAATGGGTTAAACTCCACACACACAAAAAAAGAAATAGACTGGGAGAATGGATTAGGAAACAGAATCCATCTATATGCTGCCTACATGAAACCTATCTCACCCTCAAGGATAGACACCAACTCAAAGTGAAAGGATGGAAAATATATTCCAAGCAAATGGTATCAAAAAGCAAGCAGGAGTTGCTATTTTAATATTAGACAAAATAGACTTCAGAGTAAAGTCAATCAGAAGAGACAAATAAGGTTACTACATCTTTATTAGAGAAACAATTAACCAGGAAGACATCACAACCCTAAATAATTATGCAGCAAACTAATGTGCACCAAACTATATAAACACCATTCTGCAAGCCCTCAAGACAATCCCAACACACTAATAGTGGGGGACTTCAATACCCCAGTGAGCCCCTTGGATAGATCAACTGGACAAAAAATAAACAGAGAGACATTGGAACTGAACAATACAATAGAACAAATGGACCTCACAGACATCTACAGAATATTTCACCCAAACACCAGAGAATATAGTTTCTACTCAGCACCCCAGGGAACATTCTCCAAAATTGACTGCATACTGGGACACAAAAGAAATCTCAAAAAATATAAAAGGATTGAAATAATTTCATGCATTCTATCAGACCACAGAGCAATAAAACTTAATATTAACACCAGAAAAAACCAACTAGCTTCAAGAAGTATCCAGAAATGCTCAGTTGTGGCATTTAAATTCATGACTATTTCACTGCATTGACACTGGGCTTATGAATTCATAGATACGTGGTCAGGCAGAAAATTTTATTTGGGGGAGCAAAATTCCTGAATTTAGGAGTGAAATTGATTAACTGGTTTCATCGTCTATATCATGCTTGTCCAGGCTTCAGGTGTGCCATGTCTGAGATTGTGTCTGGGACACGGGGGTGGAGGGGGGTGGGGGGGTGGAGGTTGTGTGTGTTGAGGGTGAATGTGGAGTATAGAGAGATTTATTATGTTGGTGAGAAGGGTTTCATGAAAAGTGAATTTTTCTCAGGCACTAGCTTCTTAGGACCTAGGAAGAGCCTCTGTTTGGAGAGCTCTCTAGCCCCTGAGTCTGCACTTGTACCCTTAATCATCCTGAGAGCTATTTTCCATCCTTCCACATGGATTCTAGCTATCTGAAACTCTACCTAGTAACCAGGAAGCAAGACTCAGTGAGTGTGTGACTCTGGCAGAGCAGGTCCCTTCGTTTGGCGGGCTCACTGCTGGGAGCATCCTCCAGGGACAAGATCAGGGACGGTGGGACCTTATGACACAACCTTTGTTGAAATTTGTTTCATTAGCTATTTCCAAAATAGGGACTTTATATTTAGGTGGAGCTTCTTATTTTTTTATACCAATGAGTCTTCCTTGTCTGACTTAAGAGGGTAGTTCAGTGTTTGAAGTCTGAAGTTGGAAAATGTGCTTTTTGCCAATTTGCTGGTCATGGTGGGAATTGTCCAGCTGGTGACTAATTTTGTTATTCATTCCATCTCCATTCTCTCGAATCTATGGAGAATGTATTTTGTTTTGTTTTGTTTTGTTTTTCAAAGCCAATGTTTTATTGAAGCTCTGTGCATTTCATGCAAAATTACATTACAAATAAAATCTAGACCTGTGCCTCCCTCCCTGCCCCCTCACCCCACCAGAGCTCATGCATTCTGCCAAACATGTTTTTCATCTTTTTCTCAGTCTCTCTCAAAATTATTGATGTAGAAGTTTACTGTTTCGAGCAGAAGTTCACCATTTCAGTCAGTTCTTTGACACGGTCTTTCTGTTGTTGTTGTTGTTATTCCTTCCAATAGGCATCACTCCAAAATATGCACATATGCATGCCACATATATCATAGGTTTTAGCATCTTCAGCTTATGATCTTTTTTCATTAGGCTGAAAGATGTCATGTTTGAAGTCTCCTCCTTGGCAAGCCCAAACCACCATCAGTTCTGCCCTTGTGTTCCACACTGGGGTTTTCCCTTCCCATGGTCACCAAATGAGGTCCAGTAAGCACCGCGTCCTGTCTTGATCTTCCTGTACTGGTCTCCATGATACAGCCTGGGTAGTCCAACAATGGCAGTCTATATTCTGAAGAGACGGAAACCCCAGTAGTAGCTCACTTCACAAGTTGGATGTCTCAGCAGTCCCTATCTGGCACTGAAGGTTTGGAGGATTCTTGGAGAGACATGAGTCCATATTGGAAGGTTGAAAAGCTGTGTCTTCTCACATCTTTGAAGGATGGCAAAAGCAGTCCCAGCCACAGGGTAGCTGCACTTGCCAGTAAGACAGGCAAAACAACTGTGCTCTTTTTTTATTTTATTTATTTATTTTTTACTTTTTGTCTTTTTCCTAAGATCTCAAGTTTTATACCTGAAGTACAATTTCTCAGGACTTACTATTTATTTATTTCTGGTGATACTTTCCCTTTGGATGTTTAAGGCCACACAGGCCAGATGAAGGTTTTTGTTTTCTCAAGGTCAGTTGAGGATCTGGTACTCAAGGGTCACTCAGGTTTTGGGGTGGGGGAGGGAACCCCTGGCTCTTTTTGGCTTTTCAGTCACCAGTTCCATCCCTCGAAGACAAAGTCAGGTCTTGCTAGACCAGGTTTCCTTTTTTGAAGCATGAGCAGACTTTCCTCTTTATAGACTAGACACTGGCTGAAGTCCCATTAGTAGCTCTCCAAGACCTCCCTGCACAGGAAGACTGGTGACTCACATGTGCAGGACATTTCAAGAGATGCCCCCATGCATAGTCCCCTGGGACTTAGTTGACCTCTGAGGGCAAGGAACAAAGTTATCCCTTAAGACCCTGGGCCAAATTGGTATGGGCTTTAAGTATGTCCGTTAAGCATCCAGAAAGGCTAAGTTACACCAGCCTGATACTTTTTTTTTTTTGTCTTTTTGAGACAGGGTCTCCTTGTAGCCCCAGCTGTCCTGGAACTCACTCTGTAGACTAGGTTGGCCTTGAACTCACAAAGATCCACCTGCCTCTGCCTTCCAAGTGCTAGGATTAAAGGCATGCACCACCATGCCCAGCCCAGCCTGATACTTTTAACAACTACGGTGTAATATTTTAGAAAAGGCTTGGACAAAAGCTCAAGCAGCCTTGTATAAGAAATACTAAGAAGCACTCCCATAAAATAAATACGGTGGTTAGACATAATGTCATGACATACTAGTTTTTTTCCACATTCCTTTGATCTTATATTACTCTAAAACATGCACACATATCCTCCATCCATTGGAGAATGCATTTTGAAGATTCTCGGGCAGCAAAGAACAACAACTGCTGCTAGTGATACCATCTTCCTGCCCCATCAACTATAGTCCTGCTGCTCTTTATTGCCAGAGGCCTAGACTTTCTGAGGTGCCAGGGAAGCCAAGAACATTCCCTGAGGCTCAGTGCAGATGGAAGTGATCAAGAACACCATGCCCTCAACAGCTGAGAACTCCAGCCTAGCTTCAGTAGGGTTCCAGTGGCCTCACACTTACCAAGGTGAGTTTAGCCCTGACAGCCTCAGTAAGACTCGCGGTTAAAATGAATGAGTCAGTTCTAATGATTTCAAGCTGACTTAAGAGCCAATACTGAGGAATAAAAATGGACTTTCTGGAACAAGGGGAAAACACCAGTTTGTTTTTATGGTGGTGGGGGTGGGGATGGGGATGTGGATCGTAGGTTTGGTTGTTGTTTAAAGATATCATCAGGTAAGTCTCAGGTTTCATTGGATCCCAGCCCTCAGTGAAGCTGCACCAACCTGCAGACAGGCTTCTACACTGGACCAGGTGTGTTCTCTCTCCTATCAGTGGTAGTGTCCCCGCTACCTAGCCTGGGAACTTTCTCTCTCCTACCAGAGGTAGCGCACCTGCTAGCTAGCCTGGGAACTTCCTCCGCCAGGATCATCCCTGCTCCCGTTGTTGGTCGCAGTTCAACTGTGTTTGCTTTTGTTCTGGTTGGATCTTGACACTGAGGCTCGGGAACCTTTGCTGACTTTCACAGGTAGAAATGAGAAAGATGGGACCAGAGAGATGGCCTAGCGGTTAAGAGTGCCGACCGCTCTTGCAGAGGACCCGGGTTCGATCCCCAGCACCCACATGGCGGCTGAGAACCGTCTGCAACTCCAATTCCAGGAGAACTCCAGTTCCAGGGAAATCTGAGACCCTCTTCTGACCTCTGCGGCATTGCACGACACGGGTGCACAAACCTACATTCAGACAATACATTCATACACATAAATAAATAAATAAAATTTAAAAAAAAATTAAAAAGAAATGAGAACGATGGGGAAGCAGGAACTAGATGCAGAACCAGAGAGAAATCCAATGGCGGCGTTAGGGTGAGAACATCCCGCGTGCCTTCCATGGCCACTAGGCCTTACACCTGCTTCAGTCATCCTGCTATTTCAGTAGGGAAGTATGGGATCCTCCTTATTTCCTTTCTTTTGTTTTGTTTTGGCTTTTGATTTTTTTGAGACAGGGTCTCTCTTTAGCACCAGCTGACCTAGAACTCACTATGTAGACCAGGCTAGCCTCAACCTCACAGAGATCTGCCTGACTCTGCTTCCTGAGTGCTGGGATTAAAAGCATGTGCCACCATGCCTGGCCTCCTTTTTGTTTATTATGATTATTTATTTATTTATTTATTTATTTATTTATTTAACTTTCTCAGGCCTCTATGGCCCCTTTCCTTTCTATTAGCTAACTATATTCTATAGATATATTTTGATTTCTTTTCACCACTACCACCACAACTTCTCTTCCTCTTCCTCCTCTTCCTCTTCTTCCTTCCTCTTCCTCTTTTCTTTCCTTCCCCATTCCCCATTCTCCTTCTCCTCCTCCTTCTTCTTCTTCTTTGAAACAGGATCTCACTCTGTAGGCCTGGCTGATTGGAAATTCAGTGATCACCCTGCTTCTGCTCCCGAGTGCTGGGACTAAAGGTGTGCACCATAACACCTCGCTTAGTTTTCATTTGCTTTAGGGTCTTTCTTGTTTTCAGTGTACACTTTAATTGTTTTCTTAATAATTTGCCTGGATGTTATTAAATTTATAATAATTAGTTCATGTTGGAATCTATGTAGTTTTAAAATTATTTTTATTTATACTTTCATTTTATGTGTATGAGTGTATTGCCTGCATGTGGGTAAGTGTACCCATGTCGTCCAGTGCCTGTGGAGGTGAGAAGAAGGTGTTGGATCCCCTGGAATTGGAGTTACAGATGGTTGTTAGACACTATGTGGGTACTGGGAATCGAGGCCAGGTCTTCTGCTAAAGTAGACAATGCTCTTAAGTGCCAAGTATCTCTCCAGTCCCAAATCTGTGTAGTTTTAATACTACATAAAAAATTTTGGCCCTGTGTAGCTCCATCTCTTTTGTTTATGCTGTTGTTGTCTCAAATTATATCTTTAGACTGTGTTAAATCATATGTGCTTATAAATATTGCTTTAGGAAATTATCTCTTAACTTATTGTTAGGCAAAAATAATGTACAAAATGAAAATACTTTACCACTAGGATAGAGAAGGCAAACAGGCACTAATGGACAGAGGGACTGAGTACTGAAGCCATACCAAGGCCACAGCTCCCTTAAGGGCAAGAGGGAGGTCTCTTAGTGTGCAGGGTCCCAGCATGCCTTCAAAAAATTATGCAAAGCTCAGGAACCGACTGAGATCTCCTTGCCCCCTGCCCTTTATCCTAAGTCAGAGAGCTGGGTGCACAGACAGGGGTGGGGAAGATACTCTTTTGGGAGAATTGAGGCAAAGATAAATTCTCAGGAACCTGATTTCCTTTGCTAGCCCATGTGTCTTAGTCAGTTTGAACTGCCGTAACAAAATATCCTGGTCTATGGATTTGTTTGCCATTTGTTTTATGTTTTTTTTGTTTGTTTTTTTTTTTTTTTTGGTCTTTTTTTGAGACAGGGTCTCCTTATAGCCCCAGCTGGCCTAGAACTCGATTTGTAGACCAGGCTGGCTGTGAAATCACAAGGATCTGCCTGCCTCTGCCTCAGGCATGTGTCAAGCCCCGCAGACTGTAATTTGTAAAAAGAAAGTTTAGTTCTAGAGCCCAGGAAGTGCAAGATCAAGGCTCTAGCAGATCTAGGATTCAATGAGAGCTCCGCTTTTGCCTCACACGTGGTACCTGGTTACTGTGTCCTCACACAGCAGGGGAGCACATACATCCACAGTGTTCCTTCATCTTCCTTTATAGGACCGCTTGCCCCCCCATGATTGAATCACCTCCTAAAGACCCCATCTCTTATACGATCATATTGATACTTAATTTCCATTCTATGAATTCTGAATTTGGGGGACACATTTAGACCATAGCAGCATGTTTGCGTTTTCACTGACAGTATTTGATTAGTGGTCACAGATTACTCATGGGGCACCTGTCCAGATGTCCAGCTATCTGTTGTGTCACATTGGGGTTTTGTTAGTGTTTTTTTGGTTTTGGTGTCTTTGGAGTTTTTTTTTTTTTTCTTGCTTTCTGGTGCTAGAAATTGAATCCAGGGCCTTGCACATGCTAGGCAAGTGTTCTGCCATCAAGCTATGCTCCTAGTCCACAGCATGGGTTTGTTTTTTCACAGTCTGTGAACAACTGCCTGTTGCACTTCTGGTTGCCTTTCCTTGTCTGGATGAGAGAAGGATTACAGCCTAAGACAGCTCTATCTGCACTGGATGGAGCTTTCAAGTTGAGAGGAGGCCCAGAGAGCCTCTGCTTCTGAGGGGATTCCCACACCTACTGTGCTGGGCTCCCTAGCTTGATAGAAAAACACCTCAGTCAGAGGTCTTTGTGTCCAATTACTTATGGAGTCTTGAGGCAGGACATGCACCTCACTGGCACATTTTCTACATCACTCTCAAAATAGACCACCACAGGCTCCGTGTTTCCTCCAGGTACCAGCACCTGGGCGTTTGGTTCCTTCTCCTTCCTCCGCTCGCTGAATAGCCCTGTGCCCACGTGTTTTCACTTATTTGTCGGAGGAATTGAAAAGCAGCAGTTAGAAGCATCTGCCTGGGTTTCTATGTGTTTGGCTGTTGCCAAAGGAGGGGAGAGGTCTTAGTGGGAGATGAAAGGCTTCCTCCAAGGGCTGGGATGGACCATTGTCGCTTGTCTTCTTCTGGGACTGAGTGGTGGAAAAATCATCCCTGCACATCAAAGACCAGTGGGAAAGCATCTCCCCAAGAGGCAGGTGGGAAGTTGTGTCTCCTGTGGAAGCCTTAGAACAAAGAGCGGCTTATCCACTGGGGGAAGTAACTGCGCAGGAAATTTTCTAAAGAGGATGTTTTAAGTCTGTGCTTCTATTTTTAATTAGACACAGATATCTCTGCAGAGTAAGCATCTGACTTTCCGGTGCGTACATCAGTAGTGGATATTTAGGCAGATTTGGGAGTTCTTTCATCTGTAGACCAGGAAAATATATTACCGACTTTGGTGGGGGAGGGGGAAGCTTAGGAAACGATTCTGTATGGAGGGAAGAAAAAAAGAAGTCTTGTATGATGAAATAAAAACCAAGGAAAATGAGTAAATTCTCCTTTTTTATATACTCACAGATTTTTAAATACTCACAGATAATTGAAAATAACATGGAATTCTAACTAACTTTGGGCTAGCCTGTAGTCAAGATTTTGTTTTGTTTTGCCTTCTACTCATAAAATTTTTAGTGAAAAACAGGGAGCCACGGAGCTAATTCTGGTTCAGGAGTCACTGTCTATGTACCTCATTTCACAAGACAGTAAGACAGTGGCTCTCATCCCAGAAGACAGTGGCTCCTGCTCCCTAGCACTCTTCGTGGCTGCCTAGCGACTCAACGATGCTAGCTTCTGACCTCGTGTTCAGTGGCTCTAGCTGGCTTCTGTAGTTCTTGCCACAAGCAGAACTCTTTGCACTGCGTTTGGGGCCTTTTCCTACGTCCTGCAGTTGCTCCCGGCCCTGGGGACACCATCTCTATCCAACGGTGCTCCCCAGGTATCCCACCACCCTCAGCTTTATGAGTCACCTCTCCCTCTCCAGGAAACAGACCCTGGGATGTGGCTATAGAGCCCCCTCCTTTTTAGGAGCTGTTTCTTTTTTTCTTTTCTATTTATTTATTTATTTATTTATTTATTTTTTGGTATTTTGAGACAGGGTCTCCCTTTAGTCTCAGCTGGCCTGGAGCTTGCTCTGTAGACTAGGCTGGCCTTGAACTCACAGACATCTGCCTCTGCCTCCCATGCTGGGATTAAAGGTGTGCACCACCACGCCTGGCACTAAAGATGGTTCTTAGCAGCTATGTGGGTGCTGGGAATCGAACCCAGGTCCTCTGCAAGAGCAGTCAGTGCTCTTAACCGCTGAGCCATCTCTCCAGCCCTTTAGGCACTATTTCTAATTCAATTTTAAGACACTTGAGGGGCTGGGAGACGGCGGCTGAGAACCGTCTTTAACTCCAGTTCCAGGGGAACCCAACACCCTCTTCTGACCTCTGCGGCATTGCACAACATGGATGCACAAACCTACATGCAGACAATACACTCATACACATAAAAAATAATACATTTTTAAAATTTTTTAAAAAGAAGACACTTGAAAGCACTCCAAAGTTGACCGTTGCTGTCACTTCCTAGCTTCTGAATGATGTTTTTAATAAGGTGGCTTTTAATGCAATCACATACCTCGGCCTCCAGTTTTTTTCTGTATCTTATGATTTAAGGTACATAGTTTCAAGTTATTTGAATTCATTTCCTATCTAAAAGGAGTTCTGCAGTGCTCTGACAACTTTTATTTCTTAAACATTCTGTCTCTTAAAGATTTTTTATTACCTTTGGAGCAAAACTCAATTGAAAACATAAGCAATCCTTCTTGGACCTAGTGTAACAGAAATTCATTGTCTGGCATTGCCATATATGGAAGAAGTAGCCAGGGTTCAGATCTCTTTGCTCTTATGGAGGCCATTTTCCCCAGGGGATCGCTGCTGATAGCTAGTATCTCTCCTTCCCTGAGGAAAGCTGGACTGCCAATAGTTTCAAGCATTTTCTGCCTTTCAAGGGTGTCTGACATCTGTGTCTGCCCAGGACTCTTTCTTTTATTCTTTTCTCCTTCTCTTTCTTCCTTCCTTCCTTCCTTCCTTCCTTCCTTCCTTCCTTCCTTCCTTCCTTCCTTCCTTCCTTCCTTCCTTCCTTCTTTCTTTTCCTTTTTAGTTTTATTTCATGCTGAACTTGTGCAGAGAAGTTGCAAATCTCATATGGAACTTGGTTTTATTTTGTAATATACTTTGAAAATACTTTTGTTTTAAAAAGCAACTTAAGGGGGCTGGAGGGATGGCCTAGCGGTTGAGAGCGCCGACCGCTCTTGCGGAGGACCCAGGTTCGATCCCCAGCACCCACGTGGCGGCCGAGAGCCCTCTGGGGCTCCAGTTCCAGGAGAACTCCAGTTCCGGGGGAGTCCGAGACCCTCTTCTGAACTCCGCGGCGTTGCACGACACGGGTGCACAGACTTGCATGCAGACAGTGCATTCATACACATACAGAAATAGATAAAATTAATAAAAAAAAAAGAATTAAAAAGCAACTTAAGAAGACCCTTTTAAAACAAGATTTACAGGCTGGAGAGATGGCCTAGCCGTTAAGAGTGTCGACTGCTCTTGCAGAGGACCCGGGTTCGATCCCCAGCACCCACATGGCAGCTGAGAACCATCTGTAACTCCAATTCCAGGAGAACTCCAGTTCCAGGGGAATCCAACGCCCTCTTCTGACCTCTGCAGCATTGCATGACACGGGTGCACAGACCTACATGCAGGCAGTACATTCGAATAAATAAATAAATAAATAAATAAATAATTTAAAAATAAACAAGATTTACATGGGTGTGTATGCCTGTGCATACATGTATGCCTGAGTTTATGATTGTGTGTGTGTGTGTGTGTGTGTGTGTGTGTGTGTGTCCTTGAAAACAGGCCAGAAGAGGACATTGGATCCCTTGGAGATGGGGTTACAGGTATTCAGGGGATGACTGGCTTGTTATGTGGGTGCTAGGATCTAAGATCCAGTCCTCGTGCTTGGGCAGCAAGCCCTGTTAAGGGCTGAGCCATCTGCAGCCCCTTTAAGCCATATTTTAATTGGATCCATTATTTAAGTTTCAAGCTAAAACAGAAACATATTTTGTAAATACTATTTGATAGGTCTCTATTTTGTGTAAAGTGTTAGGAAAGTCAGTCTGTGTGTTGATTAATATGACCACTTGTGAATGCTACAATTGACTGTGCCCTAACTAGGGTTCTAACAACATAAACAGGCTAACAGGAAGCACCTCTGACTTTGGAAGTAGACTGTCTTGTGTGGACTACAAAGGAGTTATTTCGTGTATACCATTCTCCCCACCCCACCCACCCAGAACTGGCCATTCTCCTCTGAGTTACTATGGGCTCTTTTGGATTTACCCCTTCTTTGGATGGTGTAACTGAACCATATTGTACTTTTTTCCCATGCAGGGCAGCCACTGATCATAATGTGGATAATACAACTGAAATCCTCAGAGAGTGGTTGAAAAATGTACAGAGACTCTATCACTATGTGGAGTGGAGGCCTATGGATGACCCAGAGTGAGTATCAGGAGCAAATTTTCTAACCCTATCTTCCCCCTTAACTGGATTTCCAGCCATCTGGGCTCCCAATCTTGAGGGCACATGTGGATTCTCATTGCTTTTCCTCTCTGTATCTAAGTGAGTTGCAAACATGGCCATTTCTTCTTTGACCAGATCTTCATAGCTCCCTCTTCCTGTTTACTCCTGGGGCTGCCAGCCAACTTCAGGGTTTCAATATTTTGAAAGCTATCACCAGGGCTGGAGTGATGGCTCAGAAGTTTAGAGCACTGGATACTCTTCCAGAAGACCCAGATTCCGTTCCCAGAACCCACGTGGTGGCTAACAACCACCTATAACTCCATTTCCAGGGTATCTGATGCTCTCTTCTGGACTCCAAGTCTTTGTACAACATGGGTACACTTATGCACATGCAGTCAAAACACTCACATACATAAAATAAAAATATAAACTATCATGATGATATATATATTTTTTTAATTTTATTTATTTCCGTATGTGTATGAATGTATTGTCTGCATGCAAGTCTGTGCACCCGTGACGTGCAACGCCGCGGAGGTCAGAAGAGGGTGTCGGATTCCCCTGGAACTGGAGTTCTCCTGGAATTGGAGTTTCAGACGGTTCTCGGCCGCCATGTGGGTGCTGGGGATCGAACCCGGGTCCTCTGCAAGAGCGGTCGGTGCTCTTAACCGCTAGGCCATCTCTCCAGCCCGATGATATATATTTTTAAATATTGGTGTTATTGATTTTAAGTGAAAACTATTTAATTTTGAGAGATCATGGTGAAATTTTTACATATTATGTATATAAACTTTGCTTTTTAAAGTTATCATAATGTGAAAATTATTACATAGTGGTAATCAAGTAGCTTTTTCACTTTGAACTACATAATATCTATTGCATGGATATACCATAATTATTTAATTATTACCCTAGTAATAGATATTTACGTTATTTCAATCTTTTTTTTTGGTCTTTTTTGAGACAGGGTCTCCCTTTAGTCCCAGCTGTCCTGGAGCTCACTCTGTAGACCAGGCTGGCCTTGAACCTACAGAGATCCACCTGCCTCTGCCTGCCAAGTGCTGAGATTAAAGGCGTGCACCACCACACCCGGTGGTTATTTCAATCTTAACCATGGCAATTTCTTGGTTACTTCTATTTCCAAGTCATCTAACATACCTGTATTAGTTGGGATTCTCTTGAGAAAGTGAATCAATAGAAAGAAAATCAATAATATAGAGAGAGTATTACATATACAGTGACTTATTTTTAGATTGGTTTGGAGGACTGAAGGTGTATTAGATGTTTTTCTGTCGCTATGATAAACTACTCTGAACAAGGGAACTTACAAAAAGAAGAGTTTATTTGAGCTTCTGGTTCCAGGGGATCAGAGTCTTTCACGGTGCGGAGGCGCTGGTGCAGGAGCAGAAAGCCAAGCTCACATCCTTTAAGCAGACACAGGAAGCATGGAGCAACTGGAGATCTAACGAGGCCCCGGTGATGAGCTTCCACCAGCAAGGCCCCACTGCCTCAGATCTCCCAAAACAGTGCCACCGACTGGGGACAAAAAGTCCCCAAACTTGGAGCCCAAGGGGGGACATTTTCATTCAAACCACCACATAGCAAACTCCGTCTGCATACTGGAAAGCCAGGAAACTCAATAGCTTTTCAGTCTAAGAAGCTGGAAGCCATAAAACAAGAAAGAATAATGATGTAGCCTAAGGTTAAAGGCCTAGGAGAACCCTGGATAGTTGCTGGTTTGAGTTTCCAGTGAAAGGTCATGGGAAGCCATGACACTTGATGCACTGACTCAGGGAGAGCAGAGCTTGCACGGCCCAGCTCCTTCCTCCTGCTCCTCCTTTTGCTTCTTCTGGGTCCCTAATCTATTGAACAGTGGGCCCATGTTAAGGGGGTGTCCTCCCTGCTCAGTTGTGATTTCACGTACCAATTATGTCTGGAAATTCCCATACAGACACACCTGCAAGTGTGCTTTACAAATCTCCCTGGTGTCTCTCAGCCCATTGAAGCTGATAGTCAAGATTAACTATCACAATACCATACTGTCAGGCCAATCTACCTTAAATACAAATCATTTCATTTCTTTATTTTGTAATAAATCTTTGTAGAGTCAAATGGACCTTACATCCAGAATATACACAATAGAGTTCAAACATCTGAGACCTGTGTCTCAGAGTCTACTTCCCCAAAGAAAATCTGCTTTGTCCAGAATTCCTTTATCTCCAACCCCCAAATTTGCTGATGCAGGTCCTGGCAGTACCTTTTCTTCTGTGTAATCAACTCATATCCTAAACAAGACATTCTGCAGAAAGCAATTCTTAATTCTTCTAGTTTCAAAGATCTAATTATTGTTCCGCCACTGGATTATTTCTTTTCCGTGCCATCCTTTTGACATAATACACTTGTACAGCATTAATTAGCTTCAACTGATGTATTTTCCTAAATGAGTTGTGAGCTTTTGTAAAGAGCTAGAATATACAAACACTCTCTGTTTTCCCTCACTGCTATGTATTTGGCAGACACTAAATCAATACTTGCTGGATGAATAAGTGAGTGGATAAAATAAAGAATAAAGTTTATTTAAAATTTAGGACTGTACATGTTCCCAAAGCTACTATAATTCTAACCTCAGGAATTGTAGAATTTGAATGAATGAATAGTCTTGAGTTTTTGTACAGGATAAGCCATTTATTGGAAGCCAAGTGTGTATAGTAATAATAAAAGTGTCATTCCAGGACAAATTTATTATTCTAGACTCTATGTTATACATATACAATGTACGTAATACACATATATGTGTATATAAATAATATTTAAAATCCAAGTGTATGGTCTATATACTAAGGCAAAATTTTTCAATGAAATTTGAACTCTCTAAAACATTTTAAACCATCCTTTGGAGCTTCTTGTGATGGAAGTTGGCCTAATTTTAAATTATTCAGGAAGACTTAGAGTGCCTACTTTGCCTCCTGAATATGTTCGCGGGTAGCCAGTTTTATTTCATATATTCTATGCCAGGGTCAGTGTAAAAAATATTTCAGAGGGCATTATTTTTTGCAATATATTCAGAAAAAAGTAGGAATTCCACCAGTTTCCACTGAAGCTGTAACTGAGAAAGACATTCCAGAGACTTCTTGGGCTATATGTAGCTTATTAATTATATGATTTTATGTGTATAGTTACAGCCTCAAGCCTCATTGTTTTCGATGTCTCATTCACTAAAGCAAACATACTGCCAATATACCTCCAAGAACTTGAAGTGGGGCAGCACTAACAGCATCAATGTCCACACCAACTGAGCATTTCTAGAAGGATTCCAGAGCAGGCACGGACTCGTTTGCCTCTATGGCCATTTAAGAGTCCCAGTTTGGCTGTCTTGTGACTTTCAATACAAGTCCCTAGAACATTATATGCCTCTCCATCACCTCATGTCACCCAGGACAGATGAGTGTATTAAGTTTCATTGAATCATTCGCTGAGATTCCAACAGCTAAACTAAACCTTTGGTTTCTTACAAAACTTACTTTTACGCTGTGCTTTTAAATTTATTTGATAAGATACATTAAGTATCTAAGAATACAGGCTTTGGTGCTAAACTGCCTGGATATAAATTCTGATGGGTCCACTTACTAAATGTAACATCAGCCACTCCACACCAATATTCTGGTGGTTAAAATGGAGAAAATTGTAGCACATGTTACATATGGCACTTATTAGAGGCCACTGAAGAAAAGCCAGGCCCAGTGGATGTCATGTAGTCCCTGCTACTTAGAAGGACAAGGCAGGAAGATAGTTTGAGTCTAGAAGTTCAAGACCAACCTAGTGAGACCTTATCTTCAAAGAGAAGGAGGAAGATGCAGAGGAAGAGGAGAAGGACCCTCATACCTTGTGATTAGTGAATAGCAAGTTTCTTAATTCCTCACAGTACCACTTTGCTTATCTGTGGTATGGAGACAATGATAAGAATCCCTAAGGTAGATGATGAAAGAGCAAGCCAGTGCATGCAGATATTGAGGAAAGGCCCAGATATATGAGGCACTCAATAATTATAACCTGTTCTTCATTTAGATCTTATCCTGATGAAATTGGCCCAAAGCACTGGCCAAGCTCACGATTTGCCCACGTCATGAAACTACGACAGGCAGCCCTTCGAACTGCGAGGGAAAAATGGTCAGACTACATCCTGGTAAAAACATATGCTTGATAGTTGTTACCTAATATATTCAAATCAGTTGTCCAAGAACTAGGACCCAGAAAACAATTAAAACCAGATTTATTTGGGGCATCACCTCTGGACTGAAGGGAAATTTTTGGTAATTTACTATTGCAGTACCTAGACTTCACCTCGGATCCTCTCTGGCATGTGTTTTCAATGAATGTGTGTGTGACAAGGCTTCTGGATTATCTGTCTCATATCACAGGCATAAGAAACTTTAAATCATCTTAGTTCACGAAGAATACTGGAGGTAAAGCAAGATAAAATGTCTTAACAACTTCTTGTAAGAATTTTACTTCTGGGTAATTCAGGAAATGGAATTTTCTATTTGGTTTCTGGGCTACCACCAGAGTTCCTGTGCAGAACTTCTTCCATGAACAGGTTCCATCAGTTTCCTGAGAGCTTACAAAGCTGTCCACACAAACCCTGGGCTTGGGGATTAGAAGTCCATGCACCCTCATCCTCAATGAACCACCTCAGTTGGAAAGGAGAGCCGCTGCCTAAGGAGCGCGGTCCTGGACAGAAGCTTTGCCCCACGTTTTCCTTGGGTAAATGCTTTCCAGTATCTCACTAGAAATGTGCAACAAAGCAAAGCCAGCAGCCCTGTATTACATTTAGGGACGTCTACTTTCATCCAACTCCTAATCCTAATGGGACTCACTTTCTAATTTTAAAAAGCTTCTATTATATATTTATGTTTCTTAGCATATAAATGATTAGGCTTCATTCTGGCATTTTTCAAACAAACATGTTTTGGTTGTTGCTCTACACCCCCTTTTCTGCTCTCGTGTTCTCCTACCCTCAGTCTCTTCCTTCCTGTTCTCATGTCACGTGTTCTTTTGCTCTCTTACCCCCAATACCTCTCCTGACCTATCTAGTTTCATAGTCCATAATATCCACATTCACTCTCCTTATTCCCATTCATATAAACCTTAAAGGTTAGGATCTGAGGAGAGGAGATGTCTCAGAGCACTTGCTGCACTAAGGACCTGAACACACATAAAAAGCTGGGATTGGGCACACTGTGAACAGCACTGTGTCCTATCACTGGGGTTTTTGGGCCAGTGATCAGCTGGGACTAAAGGCAGATCCTGCCTCAAAAAGACCAAAAAAAAAAAAAAAATAGATGAATGTTTCTGATTAGTTTGCTAATTGTGGAAAAATACAATACAAATAATATGAAACATATCATCTTGACCTTTCTTTCTTTTTCTTTTTTTTTTGGTCTTTTTAAGGCAGGGTCTCCCTGTAACCCCAGCTGTCCTGAAACTCACTCTGTAGACCAGGCTGGCCTCGAACTCACAAAGATCTGCCTGCTTCTGCCTCCCAAGTGCTAGGATTAAAGGCGTGCGCCACCACGCCCGGCTCTCATCTTGGCCTTTCTAAGTGTACAGTTGGTGTGATCGGTTCCTTTTGATTCTGTCTCTATAAATGAATCACTGTTGATATGTACTTCTCTTCTGAGAAACTTATGCTTCTTGGTTAGCATGGGTTGATAAAATGTACTTTAAACAAACTACTTGTGATATTAAAATAGTATTGTCAAATCTGTTTGAGCCACTATAGCATTACTATAGAAAATATAAATATATCTACCTATCAGTGTTGAGCATGGGCACACAATATGTGTTTTTGAATGAATCTGAAAGGGTTAATGTTTTGAATTGAAACCGCTAACCAATGTGTGGGTTGTGTTTTGGTTCGCTCTGTGTGTGCAATGCTAGTTTATAGCTTTCTGGCTTACACAGAGCTCCACCTGGGAAGGTAAAGCAAACGCATATGACTTCATGAAAGCCGCCAGCTGCAATGGCTCTCACTAAGGAGGGTGAAAAGCAATACAGGTTCCAGATCTCGGATCCCCTAGGATGTACCATTGTTGAACCCTCTATGAAAAGTATTTCCCCTGACATTGTCCTTCTCTTTTCCTAGTTCATAGATGTCGACAATTTCCTGACTAATCCACAGACCCTCAACTTAATGATTGCAGAAAACAAAACCATTGTGGCCCCCATGCTGGAATCCCGGGGCCTGTACTCTAACTTCTGGTGCGGAATCACGCCTCAGGCAAGTCTTTTGGTTAATGAATTGAGACGATGCACTGTGATGAGGCAGTACCATGTCTGCAGTAGCCCCCTTCACTTTTTTCTTGACTCCTCTCTCAGGCATGTGTGCCACTGTGTTGTTAGAACAAGCATTTTCAGGAAAGAAAGTCCAGATCTAATGCCACAACCCAACGGGCTCCTCTGCATTAGTTATTAAAAACATGCAGTCAGCTAGGCATGAAGGAATTCCAGTACTGAAGGCTGGAACTCCAGGCTGAAGCCTGGAGAATCTAAAGTTCAAGGCCATAGGGCTACGGAGGTAGCCTTATGGCTTAGTGGATAAAAGTGCTTGCTGAGGAGGACCTGAGTTTGAATCTGCACCACCACCGTGGTCACGTGCATGCTTGGAACCGCAGCACTGTTCGGGATGGAGACAAAAGGATCTCTGGAGCTTGAGGGCTGCCAGACTGGCCCCAGGTTCAGTGAGAGACCCTGTCATAAGAGAATGAGAGGGGAGTGACAGAGCAGGACACCCGATGCCCACCTCTAGCCTCCACCTCATGTGCACTCATGAGCATACACACCCACGTGCGCACACACACACATGTACACACATGCATGTACATACACTCACATAAGCATATACTACCTATGAACAAACTAACAAAACTAATACAGAGAACAAACAAATTAATACAGAGAGAGAGGAAGAGAGGGAGAGAAAGAAAGAGAGAAAGAGAGAAAGAGAGAGAGAAAGAGAGAAAGAGAGAAAGAGAGAAAGAGAGAAAGAGAGAGAAAGAGAGAGAGAGAAAGAGAGAAAGAGAGAAAGAGAGAAAGAAAGAAAGAAAGAAAGAAAGAAAGAAAGAAAGAAAGAAAGAAAGAAAGAAAGAAAGAGAAAGAGAGAGAGAAAGCTCCAGACTAGTTGAGCATGTCTGTAATCCCAGAATTTGGAGATGAGAGAAGGAACATCAGGACTTTGTGGTCATCCTCAACTACACAGGGAAGTCAAGGCCAGCTTAGGCTACATGAGATAGTGTCTGAACAGTCAACCAAACAGAACCAAACAAAAACAGAAAATAAGGTTCAAGGCTAGTCTAACCTACATATGACCCTGTCTCAAAAAGAAAAGAAAAGAAAAGAAAAAAGTAAAGAAAACCACCTCACTATTCTGGTAAGGATTAACATGATTTTGTTTTTACACATTTATTTTTGGTCTTTTTTAAGACAGGGTCTCCCTGTAGCTCTAGCTGTCCTGGAACTCACTATGTAGACCAGGCTGGCCTTGAACTCACAGAGCCACCTGCCTCTGCCTCCCAAGTGCTAGGATTAAAGACATGCACCACCACACCCAATGGTGTTTTTACATATTTTAAGCTGCCAATATCTCAAATGGTTGGCAAATTCCTGAAACTTTAATTATCAGTGCCTCCACCATACCACTAGATCAGACATTCCTCTTCCACTGCAATTTTACCCCCAGGTTCTAAGAGATTTTGAATGATTTTTACTCTTCATGTGTCTGCGAGGGCACTATTGTTCCTATGTCTAAAGTTTCTTTTGCTTCTTGGGAGAAATCATTATATGAAGTTGGCTTAAGCTCTTGGTTAATAATCTGCAATGTTCCACATGGCAGCGCCACTTGAGGCTTGTTTTTAATGAGTTCTCACTGCCACCAGCAACAAGGGTGGGAGGAGGTTATCCTAGTGACTGCAGCCTCCAAGTTGCTGTTAGTTCATAATTTAAAGCAAGTAGGAGAAATGTGCTCACTTATTTTGCACAGTGAAACCCAATTTTGTATAACTTGGGCCAATTATAATCATCGTCATCTGGGTTTGGCTTTGTTCCACCTTCAGTTTTCTACTTGGACAGGAACGGAAATGGCCAATGACTTCACAAGCTTAAGACACCCCTGCTCTCCAGAGCCTTAAAACACATCCAAAACAAAACAACCTTGGCGTTGTCTGGCCAATGAACAGGAATTATCACCAATAAAAATCTATTTTCTGAAAAGAAAGACATAGCCATTGTGTCTACCACTCTGTGGGAGCATATTCTTTCAATACTTCCTTCCCTACGTCACCCCTCCCAAGAGAGTCAATGATTCACCATCACTAGGAATTTTCCAAGTTTCTCATTCTGAGAATATTAAGATGTCTCAGACTTTATATTGACATGAGTCTGTAGGGAGCCCTTGAAAAACCAATGTTCCTTTATCCCTGAAAGAACTTTTATAAGCTGAAACATTGGAAGAAACCAGAGCTTAAACATGATCTCAGATCAAATAGCTAGCAGGTAGTTAAGACAATTCCAAGCCTCACAACTTCTAAATGTCAGTGTGTGGTCCTTCGACTTTATCTTATGGTTCATGTTGGGACTGGCTTAGCTAGAACTCTTCCACACTTGAAGAGTGTGTCACAGAGGTGTGAGAGGCTATAGTGCCCAATGTGTGGTGCTGACGTGACAGCAGGAAATGCACAATGGAGGAATGGGAGTGATTATGGAATACTTAAGAACTCACATATCCAATGAGTATTGGGTCTTTCACAATGGTTGTCTGTGAAACTTTTCCATTTATTCAACTGAGCCTGTCATCCACTAGAACATTTTTTTTACAATGCCTTTCCCAGCTGCTACATACTTTGAAGTATGTTTTATTAAGACACATGGTCCTTTTTCTTGGAATGTTTTCGTAGTCATTATAATTGGTACCTCTGGAGTACAAAGTCTCTACAAGATTCTACACTTCATGAGGACTAAGCCTGAGCTATATTTTTTCTTAAGTCTCTCTAACCATTTATCACAGTTCTGGGTTACAGCAGGTGCTCAGTGGGTACATGCTGAATGAACAATTAAGTTTGGAAGGAAAACACAATGAATTGTCCCAAAGTTGTTGAAAACCATGAAAAAACTGTGGGTTATCCTGTGCTCTTGTACCAGAAGAAGTTTCAAAAAGTGACCCCCCCCTCCTCAAAGTGTGGAGCAGTTGAAACTCCACTTGAGATAGCAAACAAACACCACACTGAAAGAAGACCCTCACATGCATGTCTAAGTAATGCATGTTTTAAGAACATAGCGTAATATAGTCATTTTTAATACCACCCAATACTTATATATGCTTTCTTGATGTTAGGTATTATTCTAAGCACTTCGTAGTCTTTCCTTAATCATATGGAAAATCCTCTGGGGTGGATAATGTTGTCCATCCTGTTTTAGAGCCTAGGAAAAAGGAACAACAAAGTTGAGATTCCTGAGCCACCTACAAACAGTAAGGAGCTGAGGTGAGGTTTGAAGTCAGAGGGCTTGACACCAGGATATGCTTTCACACTCCTCTGCCCTCTCCTTTCTTAATACTAAGCCTTCGTGTCATCCATAGGACAACATACATTATACTTGTATGATACTATTAAGTCAAGAGAAACTGAATCAAAAGTGTTCCTGATTCAAGACCCCTTATATGTTTTAAACACAGATGGTGTTTCTTCAGCTCATTGGAAGTTCTTGGTTCAGGGTAAGAAGGGTGGAGATGCTCTGGAGACTTCTGTTGACCTGTGATGGCTTAGAAGGAATCCTTCCAGCAGATGATGGGGAAATGCTACTTTCAGATGAGAGAACATAGCCCATCTATTAATATACTGTTTTCCAGGGCTTCTACAAGAGGACCCCAGACTACCTTCAAATTAGAGAATGGAAGAGGATGGGTTGCTTCCCTGTCCCCATGGTCCACTCCACCTTTCTGATTGACCTCAGGAAAGAGGCCTCTAACAAGCTGACTTTCTACCCCCCACACCAGGACTACACCTGGACCTTTGATGACATTATTGTCTTTGCATTCTCCAGCAGGCAAGCAGGTACTGTTTGTGCTTGGCTGTAGTGCCTCCATTGAAACACTGCAAATGATCTGCTCCTGCATTTGGGGTATTATACATTAAAACACTCCTATCTCATTTTTAAACTTCCATTTCAAGTATGTTAGAGGCAATGAAAAATTTATAGTAACCATGCCAGAATCTTCTATGTTGCTGTCCCTGAGCTCCAAAAATCAATAACCACCCAGCTGGGAGCAGTGGCACACACCTTTAATCCCAGCACTCAGGAGGCAGAGGCAGGCACATCTCTGTGAGTTCAAGGCCAGCCTGGTCTACAGAGCGAGCTCCAGGCCAGCTGGGACTAAAAGGGAGACCCTGTCTCAAAAATACCAGAAAGAAAAAAATCAGGAACCAAGACTGGCCCATACCCAGGACTCCACTTGCTTTTCAGGAGGATCTGAGTTGACATGGAGATAGTGCTGATGCTTTGAGAATCTTGAAAACCTCATTGACTTTTTGGTGCTAATGGTAATACTACTGCTAATTATAGGAGCCCCTTTATTAAACAGAAAGTATAACAGAACATCACTGGCCAAGTCTACAAGCTTCACAAATGGAAGTTTATTTCTTCTCATAAATAATCCGGGCTGCTATAATATCCCTGTCCCACAGTTTTCAGCAGCTTGGATTTCTTTATGTGGCCTTTCCATGCTCCAGAAGGGATTTCCCTTAACTGTAGGATCCAAGATGCCTCACAACCAAGGATGCACCAGCAGTCAAGGTAGAAACAGGACTTCAGCACTCTGTCTCTATCAGAACATAGTCCAAAGGTTGAACACAGCACGTCCACACATGTCCCCCTAGCCAGAACTTAGCAAGAGGATGATTCCTAACTGTAGGGGAAGCTCAGATGTTATCTCTATTCTTGGAGTCATAAACCCCAACCCTCACTCTAAAAGAGCTGATACCAGAGGCAGCCAGAAATCCCAGCCTCCATGCCTACAGAAGGAGAGGCAAGGCCAGACTTAAGTATTCTGTGAGTCACTAGAAATGTACTTCCACAGGAGCCTGCAGACTCCTTGAGAAAGACAAATCAGTAAGAAATAAAGTTTTTTTGTTTTTTTTTTTCTTTTTCCTCCCTCCCATGCAGTCAGGGAGAACTAATTCACAAAAACTTTTCAGGAAGATATATGCCCTTACTTGAGCAAAGCCTTCTTGGGTAAGTCAGATCTTTCTAACAAGAGTCAGGGCTCATTACCAATATGCCACTTAGCCTCTAACAGAATGGAGTTCTAAACCAAGAAGATGGTGAAATAACCTCACTATAGCCACCTAAGTTAAGGTGAAATGATTTTACAGAGACTCTAGGCAGCTGGTGAGATTGCTGGAAGATGAGAATGTTAACACAAACCCAAGATACAACTCACACATCAGGCCACAGAGGCCCACTCACTGGCTGCACATTTGAGAAGAAAGAGGATACTTCTTAGGCATGTGTAAAGCTGATTTTCCCATTAGCTGGAGGGATTTAGACTGTTGGGCCTAGGGTAGGCATTTTTCCAGCCTTGTGTCAGGGAGAAGGCAGCCCTTGGGTGCTGTGGAAGTTTCCATGAAGATCCCGGTGTCCATGTTAATGGAAGCTGCAGAGGCAGGGCCGTCCTGTTCCTGCAAGTCGTGCCAGTACTTCAGAACTTGAAACAAGGATGATTCAAAAAGAGTGAGCTGTGAATAATTACAGTGACAGCTACTGCCTAATAGAGATCTCCTTTATAGCCATTACATGAGGCATTATTTTGACTCGTACAATAAACTATGGTGAGACTTATTTTGAAACCAATACCTGGATGTTTGGACTGGAAGAGTGGTGCAGGCTGGACTGGAATTTTTCATCTCTGCCCTTTGGTCTGTTCATCGGGACTTTTTGCTTCATTTGTCAGACTCCCAGGTCTCTTTTGGGGACACTGAAATCAGGTCTAGATGCTCAGAGCTGACAGTGAATCATCTGGGGAAAGAAGAGTTTCGAGGAAAGGGAAGGAGAGGATCAGTCTTCCAGGTTCTACTTTGTTGTCTAGCCGTGTGTTAGAGTTTGTGTTTGTTGGGGAGTTCAGACCTCTAGCTGTGACAACATAGCTAAATTGTTGACAACAATGCCTACTGAGGGCTAGATCAGTAGTTCTGACTTCAAACAAGACAACAAAGTATCAGTGAAGGTGATTTCCTAACAATTGTGTATTCTAAGGTAGTCGTTCACTGTTTCCAGGAGAAACATAGGTAAACGTGGGAGCCACATACAGCCCATGGCCTGTCTTGATGGCTTCCTTTCCTGGGTCCAATGTAAAGCATTGTCCTCTCTCTTGAGAGTCTTGGTAAAAAAATTGCTTATATTCTTTCACTATTCCAAAGTTCTCTAACTATGTGTTATCCACTGGATCATCATTGTTTAAATGTACAAAAGGAAGCAGAGTGTCTATTTGTCTGTCTTGTCTGTCCTAAGCTGGACATGGAACCACAAATATTGGCTATGGGAACCACGAGTGACAGAGTCATTCCAAGGGTTTTGGTGACTCTAGCATGGAAAGCCATCTACTGCAGATAGAAAGCACAGGGTCTTGGGCAAGTTTCTGTGGCTATAACAAGGCCATAATCAAGAGTTTAACACCCATGTAGCCAGTGACCTGGGTTCTATATCATAGCTGCCGGGGCCATCCTTGGCACCAGCCAGGCATATTACACGTATCTGCTGTAAGCCACATAAGATAAGCAATGTGGGTCTTGGGCAGACAGACCTACCTCTGAGGCATCACTGATGGTAATCAAAAGTGCCTTCCTGCATAGAGATAGCAGGCCCTGGCTTTAGTGGCCCTGAGACCAAGCTACTGAATTTCAGGTGGAGAGAGAGCTGTTGGAACTGTCCCTTGGGGGCAGAGATTGGCCACTAATGACTTACTGTGTGACCCGAGTCTGATTTTTTCATCAATCTTCACTATTTAGGTGTATATATAAGCACAAAAATGTTTGGTGTCTCTGTAAGCAAAGCGAAGTTCTTCCCTTGTAATATTGACCCCTCTTTTCCAAAGATCTTTCACCAGAAACTTACAGAAAAAGGACCAAATCTTTTCATAGATTGTCATCTAATTTTCAATACATTTCCTTCTTGACTATTTTTTACATTTTTATTGATGTTTTATGTACTTCATACATCATTTTTCATTTCTGTTCAGGTGTATTCCCCTATCCCTTCCCTCCACCCCACCCCATCCCATCCCAGATCATGCATTCTGCCATAACTGTCCTGCATCTTTCTCTCAGTCTGTTTTTTATGCTTAGGAATTCACATTTTCCTCCGTTAATTTCATATTATTCTAAAATATGGATACTTACTCTCCACCCATATACAGTAATTACAGAGTCTGAAAATAGTTGGTAGGTAGATTCTAGAGCCCACTGAGAGATTCACATTATAACAACATAGTTGCTTTCAGATAAACAAAAATGTAACCAATACTGTCGTTCAGCTTGCCTTTCATCTGGGGGATTTGGTGTTAGCATCCACAAATGAGGGAAACTATTCTCTGTCTTTCTGGGACTGTGTCATCTCACTCAGCATAATGGCTTCGAGCTCCATCTATTTACCTGCAAAGTTCATAATGCCATCCTTCTTTACTGCTGAGTAGTACTCCATTGTGAAGATGTACCACATTTTTGTCATCCACTCATCTGTTGAGGGGCATATGAGTTGGTTCTATCTCTTCACTATTGTGAAGAGAGCTGCAATAAACATGGATGTGCATATATTTTTGCAGTAGGATGTCTTTGGGGGTATATATGCAGGAGTGGTATGATTGGGTCAGGTGGTAGGCTCATTCCGAGTCTTTTAAGGGTTCTCCACACTGCTTTCCATAGTGGTTGTACAAGTTTACATTCCCACCAGCAGTGGATGAGTGTTCCCCTTTCCCCACAACCCCTCCAGCATCTGTTGTCTTTTGTTTTCTTGATCTTAGCTAGCCGTACTGGAGTGAGATGATATCTGAGAGTGGTTTTAATTTGCATTTCCTTAATTATTAATGATGATGAACACTTTTTAAGATTAAGATGCTTCTCAGCCACTTTAATTCCTCACTGGTGTAGACTCTGTTCATCTCTTTAACTCCATGTTTTGAGTAGGTCATTTCTCTCTTCTTTTTTTGTGATTTTATTGATATTTTGTGAATTCTCTGTCAGAGTGTCGCTGTAAATATTTGCTTCCCACGTCTGGTGGGGTTTTCTCTTTACCTCCCTGATTGTTTCCTTCACTTACAGAAGCTTTTGAGTTTTATGAGTCCCACTTGTTCAACTGTTGACCTTACTCCTTGCTGCTGCTGTCTGGTTTAGAAAGTCTCCTCCTACACCTATAGTTCTTTGTAGGTTTGTTGCCAACTTTTTCTTTTATTCCCTTCAGGGTTTCAGGCTTCACGTTGAGATCTTTAATCCACTTGGAGTTGATTTTTGTACCAGGTTAGAAGTAGGGGTTAATTTTGTTCTTCTATTAAATTGGTCGATCCAATTTTGCCAGCCCCCATTTGCTGAAGATTGCTACCTTCTCCAACTTTGAGGTTTTTGTCCCCTTTTGTCAGAATATGAGGTGGCTGAAATTGTTTATGAAGCTCAAATTTGAGATTTTTAATTTTCTTGTTCACTAATGTCGTTTGTGCCTCAGTACCTCTACAATGACTATGGCCTGAATATAGTTTGGTATAAAGTCTGGATGTAAGCCCCCGATTGTATTCCCGTGGTTGCTTTAAGCTATTCAGGGGTCTTTGTTTTTCCATATGAATTTAAGGATTTTTTTTTCCATGTCTTTGAAGAAGCTTATAGGGATTTGATTGGGATTGTGTTGAATGTGTATATTAGTTTGGGTATAATGGAGATTTTTGCTATATTATTTTTCCAGATCCATGAGCATGGAAGGCCCTTCCATCTTTTGATTCATCTTCAGTTTCCTTCTTCAAGGGTTAAAAATTTTTTTTGTAGAGATCCTTTGGTGTTTTTGGTTAGGTTGTTCCCAGGTATCTCATTATTTTTGAGACTATTGTAGTGGGAAGTTTATCATCCCTTTTCCCACATGTTTGAATTGTTGTAAGAAAGGCTACTGCCGGCCGAGTTCGTGTGGTAGCGGACGCCTTTAATCCTAGCACTTGGGAGGCAGAAGCAGAGCGGATCCTTTGGAGTCAAGGCCAGCCTGGTCTACAGATGAGTTCCAGGACAGGGGCGCGTACAGGCAGACCCTGTTTCGAAAAGGACCAAAAAAAAAAAATAAAAAAAAAAAAATTAAAAAATAAAAAAAAAAAAAAAAAAAAAAAGAAAGGCTACTGATTTTTCTAGGTTGATTTTGTAGCCCGACACTTTACTAAAACTCTTAATCATTTTTCTGGTGGAGTTTTTAGCATCCCTTAAGTAAACTATAATATAATCTGCAAAGAGGGATAGCTTAACTTCTTCTTTTCTGATTAATACTCCTTTAATTTCCTTCTCTTGTCTTATTGCCCTAGCAAGTGTTTCGAGCACTATGTTGAAGAGGAGTGGCGATAGGGGGCAGCCTTGCCAGGTTCCCGCCTTTAAGGGAAATGGTTCCAATTTTTCTCCATTTAGGATGATATTGGCAGTAGGTTTACTATATATGGCTTTGATCATGTAAGGAATGTTCCTTTCAGTCCTATTCCCTCTAGGACTTTAAACATGAAGTGATGCTCGATCTTGTCAAAGGCTTTTTCTGTATCAATTGAGATGATCATGTGGTTTTTGTCTTTCAGTCCATTTATGTGTTTTATGTATTTATTGATTTACTTATGTTGAACCACCCCTGCATCTCTGGTATGAATCCAACTTGATCATGATGGATGATCTTTTTGATGTGGGTCTGTATGTGATTTGCAAGTATTTTGTTGAGAATTTTTGCATCTATATTCATTAGTGAGATGAGTCTATAGCTTTCTTTTTTTTGCTTGCATCTTTGCCTGGCTTTGGTATTAGAGTGATGCTGGCTTCATAGAAGGAGTTTGGGAGAGTTCCCTCTGTTTGTATCCTTCTAAACAGTTTGAGTAGCAATGGTTGTAAGACCTCTTTAAATGTTTTATAGAATTCTGATGTGAAACCATCTGGACCAGGGCTTTTTTTTTGTTGGGAGGTTTTTAATTACATCTTCAATTTCTTCTAATATTATGGGTCTATTTAAACTGTCAATCTCTTCTTGGTTAAGCTTTGTTGGTTCCCAGGATTTCAGATATTCATCCATTTCTCTTAGGTTTTCAAATTTAGTGGAGTATAGATTTTTGAAGTATTCTCATATGATTGTCTGGATTTTTTCTTTGTCTGTTGTTATGTTTCCCCTTTCATCACTAATACTATTGATTTGGAGTTGCTCTCTCTCTCTCTCTTTTTTTTTTGTTAACTGGGCTAGAGGTCTGTCTATTTTGTTTATTTTATCAAAGAACCAGCTTTTGGATTCGTTGATTTTATGTATTGTTTTCTTTGTTTCTATTTCATTGATTTCTGCTCTGATTTTTTTGCATTTTGGGTTCATTTGTTGTTGTCTCTCAAGTGTTTTTAGCTGCAGTGTCAGGTCGTTTATTTGTTCCCTTTCTTATTTTTTGATGTGGGCACTTAGGGCTATAAATTTCCCTCTCAAGACTGCCTTTAAAGTATCCCACAGGTTTTGTTGTGTGGTATTGTCTTTTTCATTCAGTTCCATGAATACTTTTATTTCACTCTTTATTTCTTCCCTGACCCATTCATTGTTCAGAATTGTGTTGTTTAGTCTCCATGTGTCCTTGTAGCTAGTTGGACTTATTCTGGGGTTCATATTGAGCTTTATTGCACTGTGGTCTGATAGAATACATGGAATAATTTCTATCCTTTTGTATTTATTGAGGTTCCTTTTGTGCCCCAGTATGTGGTCGATTTTGGAGAATGTTCCATGAAGTGCTGAGTAGAAAGTATATTCTCTGGTATTTGGGTGGAATACTCTGTAGATGTCTGTGAGGTCCATTTGGTGTATTGTATTGTTCAATTCTGATGTCTTTCTGTTTATTTTTTGTCCTGTTGATCTATCCAAGGGGCTTAGTGGGGTGTTGAAGTCTCCCACTATTAGTGTGTTAGGATTGATCTGCGTCTTGAGGTCCTGCAAAGTTGTGTTTATAAAGTTAGGTGCACCAGAGTTTGGTGCATAGACATTTAGGATTGTGAAGTCTTCATGGTTCGTTGTTCCTTTGATTAGGATGTAATGGCCCTCTTTGTCTCTTCTGATTAATTTAACTTTGAGATCTATTTTGTCTGATATTAGAATAGCCACTCCAGCTTGTTTCTTGGTACCATTTGCTTGGAATACTTTTTTCCATCCTTTCACTCTAAGGTGGTGTCTGTCCTTGAGGGTGACATGGGTTTCTTGTAGACAGCATATAGAAGGGTTCACTTTCCTCATCCTTTCTCCCAGTCTATGCCTTTTGATGAGTTTAGACCATTAGTATTTAAGGTTATTATGGAGAGATGTGTGTTGCTTCTTTTTACCTTATTTTTGGTTTGCATTCTTGGTCTAGGTTTATATTTACTCTGTTATGATTTTGTTGCTTTCTCTCTTTAATTGCTTAGGGGATAGTTGCTACTTTCCTCTGTTCTTTGGATTGCTTCGAGGATTTTCTAAAGTGTTGGTTTCTTAGACATGTATTCTTTCATCTTGTTCATGTCGTGAAAGATTCTTCTTTCTCCTTCAACTATGATTGACATTTTTGCTGGGTATAGTAGTCTGGGCTGGCATCTAAAGTCGTTTAGTACAGGGAATACTTTGGTCCACATTCTTCTAGCTTTCATAGTTTGTGCTGAGAAGTCAGCTGTGATTCTGATGGGTTTCCCCTTATATGTAACTTGTTGTTTTTCTTTTGTGGCTTTCAGTATTTTGTCTTTGTTTTGAGCATCTAGTGTTTTAACAATTATATGGCGTGGGGAATTTCTTTTCTGGTCTTGTCTATTTGGTGTTCTATGTGCTTCTTGTATTTGTATGGGTTTGTCTTTTTTCAGTTTGGGGAAATTTTCTTCTATTATCCTGTTGAATATCTAGTCAATAGTTTTGTCTTGGGATTCTTCTCCTTCCTCTATCCCTATGATGTGGAGGTTTGTTTTTTTCATAGTGTCCCACATTTCTTGATTGTTCCACTCTTGTGTTTTTTTAAATTTTTCATAATCTTTACTTGAGCATTCTAGTTGGACCATGTTATCCTGCGTGTCTGATATTCTTTTTTCTGCTTCTTCCATTCTGCTTCTGAGGCTTTTTCCCATCCTTTCCTGTTGATTGGATAAATGTTCAATTTCCTTTTTCATTTCCTCCTGTGATTTCTTTAGTGTTTCCACTTCCTTCTTGAGCCTGNAGAGAGAGAGAGAGAGAGAGAGAGAGAGAGAGAGAGAGAGAGATTTCCTTTGTGAAAGAGAATGAGAAGAAAATCAGAAAATAAAGTCCTATGGGTATAATTCATGCATAGTGAAGGACTTTTTATGGAAAAGTCCACTATATAGTACATTTGATGTTAGAAATAAAAGAAGGGAGATGCAGAGATCTGGTCTCCAGATTGGATAAGCCATCACTTCATTTGATATCTTGGCAGAGAATAGTCAGCAGTAGCTGATCTCTTTGTACAAAACCCCATATAAATATCTGTAAAGCCAGCGGTACACCTAGATGTAACTTACCACTCAAAAGAGGAATGTTGAATTTTATAACATATCCACTCTTCTCAAAAAACTCATGAGAAGAAGAAAAGGAAAGATTTGAAGAAAATTAGAGCTTTTTATTTGCATTACCTAAAGTACCACACTCCTGTTCAGAGGAAAATGCAACAGGACATGTTTAAAGGTGACCTATGCTGTTGCATCTTCATGTCTAATTGCCCCAGTGCAGAATGGGAAGTGAGGCAGAGCAGGAGGCTCATGGCCCCCTGGGACTCCTCCCTCATCCTGTGCACTCCATTCCTAAATGGTATCTTGACTTGCTACTGACAATAGATACCTGCTCATTTTTTTTTTTGAGAAAAGGTTTCCCTATAGCCCTAGCTGGCCTGGAACTAACTCTGTAGACCAGGCTGGCCTTGAACTCACAGAGATCCACCTGCCTTGCCTCCCGAGTGCTAGCATCAAACGTGTGCACCACCACACCCAGCAACACTAACACTTTCTACATACTTCTCTTGCAGATGGTTGTAAAAGCATAACATTTATACCTTTGCTTCTAAAAAATATACATATTCCTACTTCTACATTTTTTGTCTTTATTTCAGGAATTTTTAAAAGCAACTCTCCACTTTAGGATATGAGGAGTTATCTATCTTCCCTTTGCCTTCCTGTCGCTTTGTCCTCTCAATATAATTTTAAACCCTGGAACTGGAGAGATGGCTCAGCAGTTAAGAGCCCTGGCTGCTCTTGTAGAGGACCCGGGTTCAGTTCCCCACACTCTCATGGCAGCTAACAACTGCCTGTAACTCCAGTTCCAGGGTATAGGACACTGTCTTCTGGCCTCTCTGGGCACTTTACACATGTGATGTTCCTACATACAGGCAATCTTGCATATCCATAAAATAAAAATAATATTTTGAAAAGATGCTGGGTGTTTTTATTATAATGATATGAAACTAAAACCCCAATATCAGTCACTAATAGATGACATTTTTCATTTATCAAATGTAATCCCTCCTCTCTGTATGTGTGTGTGCACATAATTACTAATTTATTAAAAATAATAATTTATTTTCTCAAACTTCTCTTAGCATATTCAGAATGATCAGATGTTCTTCTGTTTGTTTGGGAGATGTCTGTCTTGGAATCTTCTGATAAGCTCAGACCTCAGAGCTGCCAAGTCCATCCACCCTGGACTCAGTTGGCTTCTGTCCTGCATCAACTCTGGTTTTGGGTCTTGAATCTTTCTTGCGTATGATGATTCTCCACCTTCTCCCCCATCTTACCTTCCTCCTCATCTTCCTCCTTCATCATCCAGTAACTTTCTGAGAAAGTGTGATGGAAAGTAAATATTTTATGACCTTGAATGTCTGGAAATATCTTTTTTATACCTTCACCCTTGATGGATAACTTGGCTAGGTATCATACCCCCTGCATATGGAAGCTTTGGAAAACTAAATGGTGAAATGATTTGTCTATCTAGGGCAGAGAGGCAACCTAAACATTAAATCTTCTCCTCTCATTTCCTGATTTCATTACATGTTGTAAGAAGGTACATTTTGGCTTTCAGCTCTTATAAGCATTCGTGTGAGCAAACAGCACAGCAAGTGAGTTTACTTGGAGAAGACAGAAGTGACAGTGCCTGGCAGAACTGACCAAATTTGATAAAGGTGGAGGATAAAGGCTCTTTGCAACCCTGTTCTTCTCTGTTAATGCCACAAGACAGCTTCACCTGGCTTGGCAGGTGATACAGCTGACTGCTGGAAATTTCATCTACCCAAAATAAAGATGTTACTGTGAAGATAATTTCCTGAGGAAAATGAGGATGATTGTAGCAATTAACAATTCAGAGGCTTAGCCTCATGGTCCAGAGCTTGGCAGGCTTGACCTTCTAACTAAGGAAGTATTTAATTAGTCAGGACTGCCCAGTGCTGCATCTGTATGAGATGATCTTGGTTCCTTCATTCTTGCCCATCTGGTTGAACAGAGATGCTTTATAGTTCTCCCAGTCTGGGAGGGGGAGTGTTGAAGCCCATAATTGGGTATGAGAGGATCGTGAACCAGCTAAAATTGTCAGACTGAGGGCTCTTAATAGGGTTTGAAAAGACGACTTTCTTTTGTCCCTGTGTGAACTTATTTTGGAAGTTTTATCTGTTAGTTCACTCCAAATCAATGCCAGTACAGGGAAAAGTAAAACCAAGAAGAGTCAAGGAGAATTTTAAATTTCCTTTGTATTTAAAAAATTTTTGTTCTCTGTGTGCTTGGCTTTAGACTTAATAATCCATCAGCCTGTGGGAGCTTCCTGTTTGCTTTCATATCAAATATGGTTTTCATTCCCCACCTTCACGTTATTTCCTGTAGGTGGATTACAGTGTTCCCTTCTGCTTTCTGGAATGGGAATTCCATGCCTCCCATTTGATTGGTTTGTGTCTTTAGTGTTCATTTCAGGCCATGGGTGCGCTTTTCCTTCAGAAAGAAAAATCAATTTCTTCTGTGCTGAAGAATGGCCCAGGAGTTGTATGAGCCTCCGCTGCTTTTACTTTTCTTTCTTTTTCTTTCTTTCTTTCTTTCTTTCTTTCTTTCTTTCTTTCTTTCTTTCTCTCTCTCTCTCTCTCTCTCTCTCTTTCTTTCTTTCTTTCTTTCTTTCTTTTTTTTTGTCTTTTCGAGACAGGGTCTCTTTGTAGCTCCAGCTGTCCTAGAATGTCCTGGAACTCACTCTGTAGACCAGGCTGGCCTTGAACTCACAAAGATCCACCTGCCTCTGCCTCCCAAGTGCTAAGATTAAAGGCATGCACCACCATGCCCGGCTCAGTTTTACCTTTCTAATAAAAGAACATTTAAGGTCTACCAACAATACACAAAATAAAGCAGTTGTTTAATTCAGTGTCAAAGTCAGTGCCAGCCACAATCCTCCCTTCCTTCCCTTGGCTGTCACTAAGAAGTGTGTCTTCTCGTTGGCTGACTCTGTCCTCTCTTGGCTCTTCAGGCATCCAAATGCATCTCTGCAACAAAGAGCACTACGGCTACCTTCCCATTCCTCTGAAGCCGCATCAGACGCTGCAGGAGGACATCGATAACCTTATCCATGTGCAGATAGAAGCAATGAGTGAGTGACCCAGGAGCCATTGTCATAGTAACCAACCCAGCCGCATCCTCTTCTTCCAGGCCTGGCATCTCAGGGCTACTATTCTGCCTTTCCTGGAGCACAGCTATTCATCTGTTCATGTATTCCTGCATTTTTCCTATGAAATTCCAATTTGGCAAGGCCAGGGCCCCCAGGGAGCTTTCTGTCCCTGTGGACAGCTGGGTCCACCCGTCAATACGTTTCACACGATGCAGTGAGTACTATAATAGTACTTTGTGAGATGAATTTTTAAAGTCCTGTCTTTGCTGCTTTCTAATTATGTGACTTTGGCCAACTAAGATAATGGAAATTTCCAAGGTTGCAGGACAGACTTCCGAGCGTATGTGTGTACAAACACAAAAACAATTATAACTTCAACTTAACAACATCTTATGACATTTGGGGCATCATCTTTAATCCTCACAACTCCATAAAGGTGTACCCAATACTAAAGATGAAGAAATTGAGGTATAGAGACTTCAGGTAACATTCTGGATGATTTTAGCATTCTATTGAAAACAGATTGAGATTTGGATTGAGTGTGTTTCCTCCTCCAAATCTGATATCCTTAAACACTTATTGTCATTCTCCTTGAGTCTAGCATGATTTCAGAATTGCTATGTTTAATCATTGGTAGCTAAATTACTGGTGTCCCGTGAGGAAAGGTGAACTGATCCATGAATCCCAGAAAGGAGGTTGAAGGTGGCTTCCCAGAGAGAATCTTTTCTGTTACCCATCACAATGAAGGTAGATGAGAGGCACAGTGGAAACTGAGGCTGGAAAGCAGCCAAGAGCCCAAGCAGACGGCTGATGACTTAGAAGACATTTAGAGGGAGGGAAGTTTGTGAAGGAATTTGGTCTTAGAAATGTCAGGTGAAATTTGGATTTTTAAGAGGTCATTCCAGGGTAAGAGAATTAGTGAATGATCATGAGCCAGCAGTGAGTGCTGGCCTGGCCTAAGGCTGAAAAGAACATTTTAGACATTGCATCGCAAAGTAGGAGAGGATGGTGAGACTGAGCTGCAGCAGTGGCCATGGGAATGGAAAGGGAAAAACAGAGTAAGAGAAATCAGGACGTAGATGGGAGAGGATGCAGCCAAGAGTTGACTGCAGGTGCATGAGGAAATAAAGCTCTAACATCTGCATCACCTTAGGAATTTTAAATGGAATATGCATTCAGAATAAAAGAGAAGCCTGTAAGTATCTGCTTGCCACACTCTTCAGCAGACTCTGCACTCCCTTCATATCAAATTAGTCTGCCCATCACCTGGTAGATAGCCAGTAGATGTTGGCTGCTGATTGGATGGATGGATGGATGGATGGATGGATGGATGGATGGATGGATGCTAGAATAAGGATCAATTCATCATGATAGCAATTCTCGAACCAGCCCTTAGGATCCCTTTTTGTGAATCTCTCTCTCTCTCTCTCTCTCTCTCTCTCTCTCTCTCTCTCTCTCTCTCTCTGCCTGTGTGTTATATGTGCATGTGTTCATGTTTGTATCGACATATGCATGCAGGTATGGGTTATTGTGCATGTGTGGAGCACAGAGGTCAAAGTCGTGTGTCTCCCTCTACTGCTTCCCCCTTATTTTTGAGACAGGTTCATGGATTGGCTGCCATGCAAATATTTTCTGAATGAATGAACCGATGATTGGATAAACGAAAATAAAGTGAATGAGAACTGTGTTGTCAAGAGTGCTGAACTTGGAGCCAGAATAATCATCTTGAACCCAGGCTCTGTCATTATGAGGAAGAGAGTCACTTTTAGTAACACTTCCACAGCATGGAGAGAAACAACTAAAACTCTGTGTGTTTGTTCATTAATGTGTGTAGATAGATCAGCTTCATAAAATGATACCAAGTGACCATACTATGACTTCACTGGCACTTGCTGAAAGTCCTCTCCCTTACCATTCCCACACCATGGCTTCCAGCCTTGACTCCCAAGTATATATTGAAAACATTTCACACAAGATCTGGTACTCAATAGGTTGTAAAAATTGATCCTGACAGTGTTATAAGACCATAATGACTGAAGCATTAACACAGGTATTTATTTATTTATTTATTTATTTATTTATTTATTTATTTATTTATTTTGGTCTTTTTGAGACAGGGTCTTCCTGTGGCCCCAGCTGGCCTGGAACTCATTATATATAGTAGGCCGGCCTTAAACTCACAGATTTCTGCTTACTTCTGCCTCCCAAGTGCTGGGATTAAAGGCAAGCACCACCATGCCTGATGAAGCATACATTTTTTAATTGAAAATTTTTATGTGTTTCATACATACCTTTTCAGTCAGTTTTAATTCCCATTATACCTGCTTCTCCCTTGGTACCCTCCCACAGCCCCCCACAGGGGCAGTCACACCTTCTGTCATTCATGCTAGTGTCCATTGCACCAAATTACTGTCCCTGCTCAGTCCTCAGTGCCAGCTCTTATATTATTTTATAACAAAAATAAAATAAAATAAAATAAAATACATCCCCTCAGCTCTACTTAGCCTATTCAGATTCTCTTTTCTAAAGAATGTCAGGTTTCCTCATCCAACCGCCGTCTGCTGCCAATATTTCCTCAGCCAAGGTCTGCTACCCATTTCCGGAGTTCTGTGCTGGGCTTTTGTCTAGCTGAGCTTGCATGGGTCTTATGTTCGATGATACCAATATTGTAGGTTCATACTAACCAGATCCCAGGAGCTTGTAGGATTCATTTCCATTTGGTCTTGCATCACCTCCCTGGCTCTTAGAATCTTTCCACCCCCTCTTCCACAATGTTCCCTGAGCCCTGGGTGGGTGAAGCTGAGTGTAGGCAGCCTGCCCATGGAACCACACTCTATAGGCTCCTAATCTTCAGAGCTTGGCCACTCAGGCCCTTTTGGGTTCCTGGTTTCCTGTTGAGTGGAGGAGCTTCCTTAATGAGAGTTAAGAGGTAGTGAATGCCTTCTTGGGTCCTTGTTCTATGATGCTTGAGACTAATGTATAGAGGTTTCATTGTAGATGTGTCATCTAGGCATAAGCAATTCACAGACCACATCTGTGTGTCCAGGTGTGGGACTGTGTACTATTCTCATCTGGTGCAAAAGAAGCTTCTTTTCTGAGTTGTATCTGGGATATTTGTCTGTAAATAAAAGGATACTTCTTTTGTAGTTAGTAAAATGTTATCCTAGCCTAGGGATATGTCAACCTTGGGGAATTGTCTAAGATCTATGACCTCTCCAGATGTGTGCATCTGGCTATGTTAACAGTACCACACATGAGTTTCCTCTCACTGAGTGGGCTTTAGGTCCAATTGATTAGCCATTGATTTTCCCCCAAGATAGAAGTGCCACTGTTGCACAGATGTTGTATGCTGTGCTGGTCATTGACATGGATTTTTGGTCTTGAGGCTGATGTTGGATCATTCATTGATGTTTTCCTTTAGAAGCTTGCATAGTGTTCTCCTACAGCTATGAGAACTAGCCTTCAGGGCTGATGGCTTCCAGGTCAGAGAACATGGATTTTTAAATAAGCAAATGTGGAATCCCTACCTATGGTGTGCAAGTCACTCCATGAGATACTAAAAAATCAAAACTCTTGTGCTGGTTCCTTTTTAACTGTTGACACAAATTAAAATCACCCTGGAGTGGGAACCTCAATCGAGTAATTTCCCAGATCAGATTGGCCTATGGGCAAGTCTGTGAGCAAATTGTCTTGATTCATGATTGATGCAGGAGGACCCAGCCCCCTGCGGGTGGAGCCAACCCTACTGGGCTGTGTAAGAAAACTAGCTAAGCATTAGTCGGAAGGCCAGGGAGGAAGCTACCTCCCTCCGCGGTTCCTGCCTCTGCTCCTGCCTTGTGTCCTGACTTCCCTCAATAGTGGATTCTATCCTAGAATTATAAGCTAAAACACACCCCTTCTCTCTCAAGTTGCTTTTTGCCAGAGTGTTTTTATCACAGCAACAGAAAAGTAACTGGAACATTTTATAACCAATTCTCAGGGGAGATAGGACTAATATAAGATACTAATAAAAGATACCAACACATAGTATACTGTAAACAGCACTGATATAAGGGCAACACAGATTTGGAATAGAGAGAGGTTCTCATGGCCTGATGTGGTGCAGGAAAACATCAAGCCTTAATGCTTCTTCAGTTGAGCTTGGATAGAAGTGTAGAGTTTAAACAAGAAGAGCGCTCAGGACACCAAAGACAGAGGAAAGAGATGAGGCAGATAAAGAAGCTCCACGCTGGAAGAAAGTGGATGTAAAGCAGTAGAGGGAAATAAAATTTGAGAGGTTAGAGTGGCTTAGCTGTGTGTTCCTTGAACATCCAGCTAAAGCAGAATGTCCATCCTAAGAGAACAGGGTCAAGTTGTAAACATTTACTCAACACATGCTACATTCCAAAATTTCCCATGATGTTGGGAATGAACAAATCAAGTAGAAACCTTGACATCAAAACCAGAGAGATAGACACTATGTCAAGGAAGCAGTTACATGAATCTTTGGGGGGAGGGTCCCAAACAGAAAGAACAGTAAATATAAAAACCATTTGAGAGGAGAAGGCTTGGGAGTGTTCCAGGGACCAAGGCCAATGTGGCTGGGAATGAGGTGCTGGGTAGAGGGAGATGAAGTCATGGACGAATGCAGAGCATACTGGCCATGGCAAGGAATTTGACTCTTATTCTAAGAGTACTGTGAACCCATGGGGTGGTGTGATGTGATTTATACATTTAGCAAGATCACTTAAGCTGCATTGTGGATATTAGAGTGTAAGGGATTAAATACATCTCTCCTGTTGAGAGATGCTAGTGGTTGGGATTTGAGCTACAGCAAGGAGGTAATGAGAAACAGATTTAAGACACACTTTGGTGCTAGAGTCCACAGTTCTTACAGAGGCCTGGATGAAGCCATACATGAAAGGAAGGGGTTGAGAACGAATTGAGGATTCTGCCTGTACAACTTACTGGGTCAGAAAAAGGCTTCATAGGGAAAGAGTTGATCATGTATGCTTAAGGTATTTTTTGCATAGGGAGGCCAGGAGATAATTGAATGTACCAATCTATGGGTCTGGGAAAAGACTCCATCTAGAGAGAGACATTTGAGAATCACCAACACACAGAGGATATTTGAGTCAAGGAACAGTGGGACCTCACGTAGTAAAAGGAAGGGAGGAGAGGTCCCTGGGGAAGGCTGACAGCCAGGAAGCTGGAAGGGAAAAATGAGACATATTTTAAGAAAGAGCCAAATGCTATTGAGAAGGCAAGTAAAATGAGGACACAGAAGCAACCTTCAGCTATGTCAAGACGGAGCTCTGTGCAGGTGTGGTGGCTTATGCCTGGATTCCTAGGACTTAGGGGGATGGAGCAGCAGGGCAGCCTGAGCTGTGCAGCAAGATCCAAACTAACCTAGACTGCAGAGCGAGACTGGGTGGTGGGTAGAAGCAGAGAGAGTAGGAGGGAGAGGGAGAGGGGGAGAGAGAGAGAGAGAGAGAGAGAGAGAGAGAGAGAGAGAGTCTGTCAACAACCTTAAGAACTACTTTAATGAAATGACAGTGCTGCAAGCTAACTGGAATGGGCTGAAGAGGAAGATGAAAATATGAAAAAAAGAAAATATGAAATCTTGGTGGACTATAGAATATAGAATTGGATGGAGCTGCTGGGAAGTAATTAGTTTTGTGATTTGTGGGCTTGTTTGGTTTCTTGTTTGTATTGTTGGTTTGCTTAAGATGGGAGTATTGTAGTGTGTGTGTGTGTGTGTGTGTGTGTGTGTGTGTGTGTGTGTGTAAAATGAGAGGATCCCAGATATAAGGAACATTGATATAAGGTGTAGAGAAGAATATAATTAAAATTCTTGAGAAAATAGTGGTTGTAGTATAGGAAAACAAAAGTTCTATTCAACAGAAACAGGAGTGCTTGTCTCCCTTAACAGACAGTAATTCAGAAAGCAGAGATATCCATGTTCTGGGATTTGTGGACTTGAGGAGGATCCACTTCTAGCACTTCTTTCTGGTTCTTCCTAAACTTCTTCATTACCACAGTCATCTCTCTAGTTGGGGTCCTCACTTACCATGTCTGGGCTATGCCAATACTGTTTGTTTGTTTGCTTGCTTGCTTGCTTGTTGCAGGGTCTCCCTGGAGCCCCAGCTGGCCTGCAACTTTTTATGTAGATGAGGTAGATCTAATTTGATTCTGAATATTTTCTTGGATGTGGGAGAGCTGTGGAAGATTTCTGAAATGTCAAGGCATTAAAGAGAACTCTGAATGGTTGGAAAGTGAGTTTTCTATGGGAGATATGCTTGATGGGATCCGTTGCCAATTTGCCATCACTTTGAAGTCACTCAGACAAGCATTTATGTGGTTTCTCCTGCAGCGATCTTCGTGCTGAGCACATGCCCAGCTGTGAGTTTTACAGAGCAATGCTAATGGTGAGGAATTAAGGATCCTTATAAGAAAATGGTCAAGGCATTTAGGACTTGTTGAAAAGTTTCAGAGAGCAGGGAAAGAGAGTTTGAGAGCTGTGTAAATGTGTCATATGACAACTAACAAGTTAAAAGCATAGTGCCCATCACACATGTACTAACTCCTCTAGCACACTAGGAGCTGGATGGAGAATTTGGAAACGTGCTTCCTGTGGGGAGATTGACAGGCTAGGTCATGTCAAGGTGACAGATGTGAACAGGTTATGAGATGTGAGAAGACTGGCCCTGCACATCACAGCATGAAGCAGTAGTGAATCTCGGGTGCCTGCTCTCAGTATCAATGTATTTAGGCAACAGATCATCATGAAAAAAACTACTGAGAATTTTGGATCTGAAATCGGAAGGTCCCAAACTGAGTTCCAACTCTATTAATGACTTACTATTTGACCTGGGCGACTCCATAGATGATTGGTTTCAGTTTGTTTTTATAAACGATCACCACTACAATAGAAAGTGGAGATAAATTTACATGGTAACTATGAAAACACCGGAATTATGAAGCACCCAAGTGCTGTTAAGTTAGAAACAGATCTGTACTTAAGATTGTGTGAATTCATAATGAGTTATAATAGGCAAGCCTGAGAGTCTGTTTAAAAAAATATTAAGGGGCCTGGAGAGATGGCTCTGCAGTTAGGAGCATTGATGGCTGCTCATGCAGAGGACCTGGTGTCTGTTCTGAGCACCCACATGGTGGCTAACGACATCTATAATTCTAGTTCCAAAGGCTCTGACACCCTCTTCTGACCTGTACAGGCATTGCATGACATGGGTGCCCTTACATATGTGCAGGCAGTATACTCATATGCATAATAAATAAATAAATATGTAAAATTATTGAAACAGTTGAGTCTGGCGGTGCAAACCTTTAATACTAGCACTTGAGAGGCAGAGGCAAGTGGATCTCTGTGTGATCAGGTCCAGCCTGGTCTACATAATGAGTTCCAGGCCAGCCAGGGCTACAGGGAGACCCTACCTCAATAAAACAAAAATATTGGGGCTGGAGAGATGGCTCAGAGGTTAAGGGGATTGGCTGCTCTTATAGAGGATCTGAGTACTATAGACATTATGTGGGTAACAACTGTCTATAACTCCAGTTCTAGGGGGATCCAACACCTTCTTCTGACCTTTGTGGTCATTGCATGACACAGGTACACTTACACACATGAAGGGAATATGCTCATACACATAAAATTAAAATAATAAATAAAATATTTTTTAATATTGAAATAATCCAGACATAGTTAGAAAGGATCCCAACTAGAGAAGTCATCGTAGCAATGAATAATTTAGGATGGACCGGAGAAAAGCCTCAGAGCTGATCCAAGTACAGTCTCAAGTACTTTTCCAGATATGACTAGTCTAAATTAACTATTGTGAACCCAGCCCAGGACCCAGGTTGTCCAACACCAATGGCTGACACCTACTGGTTTTGAAGTCATGGAGAGTGGGGAACAAGAGATGTTCCTACACTAACAAGGAATAGTAGAGAAGGAGGAGGAGGAGGAGGAGGAGGAGGAGGAGGAGGAGGAGGAGGAGGAGGAGGAGGAGGAGGAGGAGGAAGAGGAGGAGGAGGAAGAGGAGGAGGAGGAGGAGGAGGAAGAAGAGGAGGAGGAGGAAGAATAGGAGGAGGAGGAAGAGGAGGAGGAGGAAGAGGAGGAGGAGGAAGAGGAGGAGGAGGAGGAGGAGGAAGAGGAGGAGGAGGAGGAGGAAGAGGAAAATACCAGTTCTATGCCCTCCGTGACCATGTTCAAGAGCCGTAAGCCTCTGTTCCCTTGTCTATCAAAGCAGAAGCACTCATACTGACTACATTGTACATGTGAAGATTAAGTAAATGTGATTAGAAGAAATGTCAAAAGCACATGTCAGAGTCCAGTGAGTGATAAGACCTCTGTAAAAACAGCTATCATTACTAGCCTAAGATCTCAAACTATGCAGAAGTCAATGAAATATGTTTATTGCAAATAAGATGCAGGGAGGGGCTGTTCACATGAATAAAGAATGCGAAGTCAGAGATAACCACAACAAAACCTAGAAACTTCAAGTCCACCATCAACAAAGATACACCCCCTTTCCCATACAAGACTCACCATACCATGACTTGCTTTTTCTAGAGCTTCGTGCTGCTTCAGTGGCAAAACCCAGGCAGACACCTTGGTTGTTTTTGTTCAGTAATTGCTTTTAGTCAGCCACTTGAGGCTTTCTGGGAACATTTGTTCTACAAATGTATGTTTGTGTATTCTGTGTGCATTTTGTGTGTGCCCAGGTGCACATGGTGTCCTGAGGTTGGTGTCAATGTCTTTCTTAATCACTCCCCACCCTATTTTTTGAGACAGTGTCTCTCACTGAGCCTAGAGCATGCCAATTTGGCTAGAATGTATGGTTAGCAACCCCAGGGATCTTCCTGTCTCTGTCTCCCTAGTGCTAGGATTGCAAATTCACATCACTGTGCCCAGTTTTTCTTTAAAAATTTTTTTTATTAATTCTTTGAGAATTTCAAATGAGTTTTGATCATATTCACCCCAGTCCTTCCCTAAGCCCTCCCATATCCACCTCCCAATTCCCTCCCCCACCAATTTCATATCCTCTTTCAATAACTCCTAAAGTCTAAATTGTGCTGCCCATATTGATAGAAATCAGAAGTTCCCCGAGACTAGCCCTATGGTTAACAGCCACATCCTTCTCTCAGGCCTGACGGAATGCCACAGCTGCAGTAGGCCAACACCCACTTCTCTTGCCGAGATGTCTCTCTACTGTCCTTGTGCCCCAGTCATCAGCTAGCCATTCAGCTAGTTATCCAAGCTGAAAACAGCTTCTTTATTCTAAAACTCCAGGAAAAGGGCTCCAGGACACCCCATCTAGACCCTGCATTTGTGTGTGTCTTCTTTGATTCCAGTAATATAAAGTTCACCTTAACCCCTCCCACTTTTACACAACTTGCTGGTCCGCAGAGAAGATGTGTCACCCTCACTGAACAAATCCTCTGTGCAGTCTGCTGACGGTCTGGCTCTGGTCTTTTACCTAAACTTTATTCTTTCTCTGTCCTTCAGAATCTTAGACATATACTTATGGGTGTGGGGCAGTCCACTAATGTGTGGTCCATCCATCGGGGCCACACCTGCAAAGCAAACTGACTCCGCTCAGCAGCCATCAGCTGCCAATAGCTCTCAGTCAGAGACGGTGGCTCATGAGCCCTTCCCGACCATGCTAAAATGTTGACTGGCCAGATCTTGTGCAGACAACTGTTCATGCCGTGAGTTCATGAGTGAAGTGGTCCTGTCATGTCCAGAAGACACTGCTTTGCCCCAGTCCATCCCCCAACCTCTGGCTCTTGGAATCATTCTGACCTTCTATAATGGTCCCTTGAGCCTTGGGGAGAGGTCTGATACAAAAGTCCCATTTATGTCTAAGCACTCCATTGATACTGATACTTATTCTCTGCATTTTGGACAATTGCGAGTTCCTATATTAGCCACAATCCACAACGTGGAGGAACTTCTCTGCTGAGTACTGGGCACTGCATTAGTGCCCAGTCTTTTACACACAGGTGCTGAGATGTGTGCTTGTTCAGCAAGCCCTTTACTGACTGAGCTATCATCCTAGCCCCCAGATGTATGTGTTTGATGGAAGCAAAGTGACTAAAAACAGTCTCTATTAGCTGCTTTATTAAAGCTATCATTGGTTGTGCAAGTGTCAAATAGAGACCAGCACCCTAGAAAGGGCAACTTAAAATAGAACTCCCTCCCAAGTTTAAAGCCAAGCCAAACAGTATGAATAGGAAAGAGTTTTACATTTAAGTTTATTTCTCTTAAAAGCTAACCCCTGCTTGTGGTAGACCCTGTATGTTGATTTTATAAGACTAAATTAACAAGGAATTGAAGAGCAGAAAGGATCAAAATGTTTTGGCTACGATTGTAAAGAGTACACGTGCTGTGGACACACAGAGATATAACTATAAGGGTCATGTTTGAAGTATTAAGACCAACTGCTAACAGCCTTCTAGAATTTCACATCACTGAGCTATAAGTGAAGTTGCCTGTGGTTTCTCTGTAGTATCACAAGGAAGAGTAAGTTTACAGATCACACCCTCTGGGCAGTGTCAGGATGGGAGAAGTCAGCCTGGGCTATCAAACCGTGCTGAAGTCTCACTGGCTGGATGTAGTCTCAGCTTAGGTCTGTTGTTCAGAGTCTGCAGTTCTGGGCAGCTGCACCCATGTGCTGGTGGAACATTCTAGTCTGCTTCTCCTTATCATGGCATGTTACCGTGGTCATTGTGGTGCACCTGGGACAGGGCTGGGAACTTAAGCAATAGTAATTTAAAACTTCCCCCAAAGTCACACAGCCATAACTAATTTCAAGTGCAAGAACATTCCAGATACGGGAACAGAGGAGAATGGCTACCGATGAAGTTGGCGTGGGCAGCACTGTTGTGTGAACTTTTACTAGGGAGATGTGAACAGGTAGGTGTCTCTTTATCCCAGATAGAAATGAATGGTAGCCAAAGTAATGGTCCCACCAAAGCCCAGCTTAGTGAAACAAGTGAGTGTAAGTAAGGGTGAGTGTAAGCATGGATGATTCTCAGATGCCTATGTCACTGAGAAACCCATGCCACTATGGGTGACAAATCACAAAAGCTGCAGCCACGGAGGCCTCTGAATCACTTGCAGATAGGTCGCGGTCTCCATCCCAGCAGCTGTTTACTGTTTCCATAACCCTAGGGATTCTCCTTATGACTCCTGATAGTTTCAGGAACTCCTGAGACTTGCGAGTTTCTCACTTTCTGAATTTCAAGAGCTTCCTCCTCTCTCTTGGAGGGAACATTTCAATTTGGAGGAAATTGCTGCACGACAATCACCATCAGTTCTTTCTCTCTCTCTCTCTCTCTCTCTCTCTCTCTCTCTCTCTCTCTCTCTCTGTGTGTGTGTTTATACATATGGAGGACTGCACATGTGTAAACGTACATATGTGGAAGCCAGAGGTTGGTTGCCAGAAGTTGCCAGCAAGTGTCATCTATCACTCTCTGCAGGGTCTCTTACTGCAGTCAGAGCTTGCTAGTTGGCTAGCCAATGAACTCTGAGCATCCGTTTGTTCCGTTACACACACACCCCTACTCAGGAGCTAAAGATGTGCACCACTGGCTCTGAAGTAGGTATGGGGATTTGAATCTTATCCTTATACAACAAGTACTTTCCTGGCTGAGCCATCTCTCCAGCCACCATCGGTTCCTTAAGCAACATATTAACCAGCTCTCCTCTGAAATTTTTGTCATATTATTGTTTAGGGTACATCAAATTAGTATTTGGATTCATATAAGACCAAAGAATCTTCAAAGTCCTCTCAGGTTCTTTGAACAGTGACTATGTGAGTATAGCATGTGGAAAGAAAGCTTTTTTGGAGTATCAAATTTTTTTTTTTAATTTTTTTTAAATTTTATTTATTTTTGTATGTGTATGAGTGTAGTGTCTGCATGTAGGTCTGTGCACCCGTGTCGTGCAATGCCGCGGAGGTCAGAAGAGGGTGTCAGATTCCCCTGGAACTGGAGTTCTCCTGGAATTGGAGTTACAGACAGTTCTTAGCCGCCATGTGGGTGCTGGGGATCGAACCCGGGTCCTCTGCAAGAGCAGTCGGAGCTCTTAACCACTAGGCTATCTCTCCAGCCCCTCAAATGCATTTTTAAAAGTTAATGCTTTAATTGCTCAATTTTGTTTACACAAAAAAGTTAATGCTTTAAGGTGCATCTCACTTTGAATCCTTCATTATCTCTACATCAAGTTCTGAAATGTGAACCAGCACTTAGAGATGAGCTGTCGATAAGGACGCTTAGAGCCTCCCACTGGATGGGAGAGAAGTCGTCCCAAACTTTACACTTCGAAATGCACAAAAACCACAATTCTCTGAAGAGGAAAAAGTCCTGTTTCTTAGCTCTTTTCCCATGGGCCTCGTTGACTAACAGTTAAGAGTATTTGCTGTATTAATATGCTAAATAATTGGCATGTAGGTCTCCCTTAAATTTCAAAACACAGTGAGAGATACATGTTTGTATATGAAGACAGCGCTCGCTGAGGCCTTCCAGGCCATGGGTCTGACTTCCGGAGACTTCTCAAGCATTACCATGTATTGCTTCCCAACAACTCTTAGACTAAGTCTTAAGGAAGATGGGGCAAATGTTTTCATTCGCATGTGAACTAGTGTTATGAAGCCCGTGTCCTGGCCACTGGGATCCCTGTGTAGCCACTGAGCCCTGAGGACCTGCCAAGCAGTTTCCCCTGCCCTGGATGTCCAGCATGGGTCCCAGCCCTAGAGATCCTGGGTGCGGGCAGAGTTCTGTTTCCTGATCCTTTCTCTAACAGAGCACTCTGTTTCTTCTGTCTTCCAGTTGACCGTCCTCCAATGGAACCTTCCCAGTTTGTGTCAGTTGTCCCTAAGCATCCAGACAAGATGGGATTTGATGAGGTAGGAAAATATCGTGTGTGTCTATGTCTACACATGTGTGCAGAAGCCTGTGTGTTTATGTTGGAGCAGAAGCCTGAACATCTGTCTGAAAGCCAGCAGGACAGTCGGGACAGCTAGGATGGCTCCGAAAGCGCAGGAAAATGACTTGAGTTTGTTTTCATTCAGTTTTCTGATATTCAAAAAAGAAGAGTATGGAAAATTGAATCAGAAGAATACAGTAATGAGTGTGAGAGCATCTGTCAAGCTTTGTATTATGGTTCAAGGATAAAGAAAACAGAATATGTGTTTTGGGTTTTGAGGCACATTGGCTTTATTCCACCACAGCTGAGTGAATGGAAATGTTTCTGAAATACTCCACTTTTCGTTTTCTTTCTGCTGTTCTTCCATGGAAAAAGGTTGGAGGGCAGAGTTAAAAGGACAAAAGAAGAGAAAAACATATTCCAAAATGTCTATCAGCAGGCAGGAACTTTATGATAGTTTCCCTTGGGTTGATCTATGATGCAGTTTTAAGTATATAAAGAAAAAGCCAGGGTCGGAGTGTGGATCAATAGTAAATCACTTTCCCAGCATAAGTGAAGCCTGAGTCAATTCTTTTTTTTTTTTATGTTTTTCTTATGATCTTTATTCAAGTATTTCACAGCAGTTATATTACAAATTACAGTAAATGTTCAAATTCCAGAATTCAAAAATTAAATAATTTACTCTAAACTAATGTAAAATGAAGCCAAATGCAAAACATTATTTTAACACAATTCTAAATTAAACTACAAACCCAAAATAGACTATAGCTGAGGTTGTCTACTTAATCTACAAAGTAGACATATGTGACTGAAACCAAAAAAGACTCCCAAAGTCTATGTAACCCAATGTAAAAAATATAAAAGATGCAGACACAAGCCTAAATTCAAGCTTATAATGTGATTACAAATAATAATCACAACAGCAATGGCATTCAGCAATGGACCCGACAGTGAAGATCCCTACTGACTAGCTCCGTAGCTGAACCAACTTAATCAAAAAGGGAAGATAAGAAATTACCACCCCACTCCCGAAAAATAAAATCCAGTAAAAGCCTACAAATTACATTGGCATATGAAAAAAAATCAAGTCATAAGAGAACGTTAAAAAATTAATCACAGGTAAGATTCAAGCCGAGTCAATTCTTAATATCATACATGAAAGAACAAAGGAAGGAAGAAAGAGAAGGGGAAGGGAGAGAGGAAGAAAGGGAGGGAAGGAGGGAGGGAAGAAAATAGAGTGGAAAGATAGAGGTGTTTCTCTTGATAGTGTATAAAACAGGTGGTTGGCAGGGTCAGAATTATGAGCCCATGTCAGTGAGTCCTTCATGCCGCGTTATGTGGCTGCTGGTTAGTACTGAGGAGGAGTTTCATTATCTGGATGCTGTGAACCTCCCAAGAGTCCACAAATGGATATCTCCATGAAATTCTTCCATGGAATGTGAGTATGTTATAGGCTAAGTGTGCTTTAAGTCCCTGTTTAATGGAAGGGAAATGCCTTATCACATTGATACTAAACACCTCTGTCCTCAAAATGTGTCATCATAAGGATCGGATGGAAGTGGGAATCGGGATCGCTTCTATAAAACTGATTTGATGTTAGACTTCGAGAATAAGAATGAGTGTTCATGGATAGCAAGTGGAGAGAACAGCTGTTGTGCTGTTTCCACAGAGTGCTGAAAAAGAGGGGAGTTTAAGTGTAGTGAAGACTCAGTGGAGTCTATTTCTATTTACTGTTTACTAAAAATAGTAAAGTGACCAGCGCTGCAGCCAGTGTTGTCCCACCCCACATTTCACAGCTTCCCAGACAAGCTCTCCTTCCTTACAGCTCTGCCGTTCTCAGATCTCCAGGAGAAAGGACCCAAGTGTCTTCCTGCCTGAAATCACATTTCTATGAGAATCAAATCACAGTAAATTAAATGGGGTAAAAGCAGGGTATTCCAGCTTGTACTTAGGACCTGGTATAAGGCCTGCACTATCCCTGAGTCATCTGGAAAGGCCAGCCCTCCGCAGTGACCACTCAGGAGCTCCACCTTCCTGAGAGCAGGATAATCCTCTCTCTGTCTGGAGCAGACATGGGATGTCAGAAGCCTTTTCAGTCCCCCTACGCGACCTTGTTGCTGGTGTCTGGCTGCATTTGGTTGCCTTGCTCCTTTCTCTGTTTACTATTCACTAAGTGTGAGCGAGCAGTCTGTGTTTTTCCTTCGTGGCTGCTGACTTTATTGCACTTGTCCTTGCAGGGCCTAGAACACACTGTTCTTTACTAAAAACCCTTTGGACTGGAGGCCTCTAGTTTAAGGAGAATTTTTGGATGCTTCTCTGTTTATTTTTTACCTTGTTTGGTTTTGCTTTGTTTCTATTCTCCCAGGGTGACCCCAGGTGGCTCCATGTTACACAGGAGGAAATGCTGTTTCCTTCTTATGTCTATAAAACTGGAGAATAGAACATGCCCCATGACAGTGGGGTTCTGAACAGGGAGAAAAGGAAACACGGAATAACACAGCCAATTAAGTTATAAAGTCCCAAGTTATAGGGACACAGTCACCAGAAAAATCAAAGTTGTTTTTTTTTTTTTACAAAAACAATTATTCAGTTAAGTAAATAAAGGAGGTAATAAGATCCTGATGTACCACTGTTCTGAGCCCTGAATCACGTGGTGTTGCAAGGAAGACACCTTGTTCCCATATCAATTTCTTTCTTTTTTTTTTTTTTATCAATTTCTTCTCTAGGAATTTATATGTGAACAGAAATAAGAATATTTTGCAAGGGATGATTCAAAGTTTAGTTAGCATAATTTCGATCTTACTGAAACATATTAAGATTATATTCAGGGGGCTGGAGAGATGGCCTAGCGGTTAAGAGCGCTGACCGCTCTTGCAGAGGACCAGGGTTTGATCCCCAGCACTCACATGGCGGCCGAGAACCGTCTGAAACTCCAATTCCAGGAGAACTCCAGTTCCAGGGGAATCCGACACCCTCTTCTGACCTCCGCAGCATTGCACGACACGGGTGCACAAACTNGCCGAGAACCGTCTGAAACTCCAATTCCAGGAGAACTCCAGTTCCAGGGGAATCCGACACCCTCTTCTGACCTCCGCAGCATTGCACGACACGGGTGCACAAACTTGCATGCAGACAGTACATTCATACACATACGGAAATAAATAAAATTAATAAAAAAAATTAAAAAGAAAGATTATATTCAGGACCACCATTAAGCTAAAGCTTAACTACTACAGTTTGAGGCCCAAGTCAATTATAAGAAAGGATTTCTTCTTTATTCTTATAACATAAAGCCAATTTTATTATAAACCACATATAGAGAAGTTTTCATGTACACTGAGCTTGAGGGATGGGTTTGTTCAAATGCTTCCTTTTACAGACAATAGAACTGGGCCCAGAGACATTAAAGATCTTCCTCAGAGTTGTGGAGACGGCTAGTCGGATGAAGTGAAACCTCTTCCGACATGTTCCTGTATGTTTCTCATTCACCGTGCTATGTGAGATTTTCAATTCCTCCTGGCAGCTGGTTTCACAATCTTGAAAGACTAGTTTAACATTCGAAATCAGTTTATTATTGCTTGCAGCCAGAGGCTCTTATTAAAAAGCTAACTTGTGAGCCAGAAAGATGGTTCAGTGAACAAAAAAAGCATTTGTTGCCAAAGCAAAAGACCTGAGTTCCATCCCAAGGTCCCACATAATAGAACAAGAGACCTAACCCTCCCAAGTTGTCACCATGCTAAGTTACCCATAGTAGCATTCCTGAGGGTTTGGGGACTATATGATGTTTCTACATTAGTACTGCTGTCAGGCATTTACAGGCCAAAGTGAGAGGTGCAGGTGGCCCCCTCAGTCACAATGAACATCTAAATGCACATTGTCTCTTTCAACTAGCGGCTTCCCTCCTACATCACGTCCTACAGAAACAAGTGCTGACAGTATGCCTATTTCTCTCACCCTGTCAAGGGTGACCTCCATGAAAATGGCAGCTTTTTTCCATTTTTTTTTCCTCTTGTCATTAAGGAGTTGAAGAACTTTGGCAAAAACAAGTATTAAGACAGATTTTGATTTTTTTTTTGGAAGCTTTGGAAGTAAAAACACTATATTAAGACTTTAGAATTTTCTTTTATTGATTTTTAAATGTTATTTTATTTTCTAATTGATATTTAAATTTTTCTGAAAATAAACTATAGGCTAATTCCAAAACACATTTAGAGATTCACATTTTAACAGTAAAGTTGCATGCAGGTAAAAAGAATATGAATAGAATATGAATACGTATCTTCCATTCATATTTGGTAATTACAATGTGTGATTTCAAGTGGTAGGACAATTCTAGAGCCCATTAAGAGATTCACATTGGGATAGCACTGTTGCTTTCAGATATTTCTTTTTAAAAAATATTTTATTTACCTTTATTTTATGTGTTTGAGTATTTTTGCCCACAGTTGTTAGCTGATATGTGAGTACAGGGATTGAACCTACGTCCTCTGCAAGAACATCCAGTGTTCTTAACCACTGAGCCATCTCTCCAGCCCTAGAATTTTCTTATTCTTTGAATGATGTGAAACTTACCTGTTGGGTGTAAATTGTGATGATACTATGTAGTGCTTATGAGGTAGGAGCACAGTTACCCCAATTCACAGATGAGGAAACTGGCCCAAGACACACAGTAGTACTTAAAAACTCAAGTATGCAGATAAATTTTGCCAGTACTTAGTTTGATTTATCCATTCAGTGATCCACTTCCTCCATTCACCTTTGGCCTCTTGAGTGACAACTTTTTGAACTTTATTTTCTCAGGAGCAGGGAGAAAACGTTTATCAATAAATATCAGAGAAGCAGAGGTCACTGCAGAAGGCTGAGAGCATGAAGTAGCTCATTTTGAATAAATATCGGTCATGCTCCATGACCCTAACACAGAGTATAAAAAATTCCTCACCACGGGTTTTGCTTTTCTTTCCGTTTTGTAGGATAACCTACAAAGCCCTCTGATCCTGACATTTGCTAAGCTTTCCAAATAGCCTAAAATAAGACTTGAGCCACTCTGTTTCTTTCCCCTTTTGCTTCTTGTGTTAGATTTTCATGATTAACCTCAAACGTAGGAAGGACAGGCGGGACCGGATGCTGCGCACACTCTACGAGCAGGAGATCGAGGTCAAGATCATAGAGGCTGTGGATGGCAAGTGAGTCTGGCTGCCTGTCCCCTCACAGGTGTGGCTGGAGTGGGCTGGTGCCTTCTCTGATACAGGTGTCCCAGGGCTTTGAGGGAACTCCAGGGCTCCCCTAGAGGACAAGCATGGGATAGAGATGCTAACAGCAACATTGTGCAGACCACTGAGGGGTCGTCCATCCTTACACCACTGGGCTTGATGGCCCTGTCTTTTAGCATTCTCTCAAGAGCTGTGGTGGCGGGGGTTGGCTGGAGAGATGGCTCAGCAGTTAAGAGCACTGGCTGCTCTTGTAGTGGGCCCAGGTTCAATTCCCAGGACCCACATGGAGGCTAACAGCCATCAGCCAGGGATCCTACACTTTTTTCTGACCTCCGAGGACACGGCATGATGTGGGTGCACTTACATACAGGCAGACGATATACTCATACGCAGAAAGTAAAAAAAGAGTTGTGGTTTCAAACTTTCTGTGGTATAGTAGAAAGTGTTTGTGGGGCTGGAGAGATGGCCTAGAGGTTAAGAGCGCCGACTGCTCTTGCAGAGGACCCAGGTTCGATCCCCAGCACCCACATGGCGGCTGAGAACCGTCTTTAACTCCAGTTCCAGGGGAATCCGACACCCTCTTCTGACTTCCGCGGCATTGCACGACATGGGTGCACAAACCTACATGCAGACTGTACATTCATAAACATAAAAAATAAATAAAATTAAAAAAAGTTTGCAACTGTATTCATGTCTGAAGAAAATAAGCAAAAATGCATGTAAAGGTCTGCACATCCTGTTGTAGGATGTCCTAACATCCCTTCTTGGCACTAGCCATTTTTCCTGGGGATATAACAGGAAAATTACACATACACAGAACAGTCTATGTACCCTAGGCTGGCCTTGAACTTATTCTCCTGAAACAACCACCTAAGTGCTGGGATTTACAGGTGTGTTCCAGTTTTATCTTCTACATTAGGTCTCTGATCCACATTGAGCTAAGTTTTAAACAAAATATGATGTGGGTATCCAACTTCTCTTTTGTCTATGGTCATTCAGTTGTCACTGTAACACCTGTTTAAAAGACTATTCTTTAACCCCTGAAGTCTTGGCACACTTGTCAAAATACAATTGGCCATATATGTGAAGGACTGCTTCTGAACTCTCAGTTCTATTCGATTACCTATGGCTCTTTCTTGATTCCAGTTCCACGCTGGCTTCCCCACTGTAGTTTTGTGTGTAGAGAAGAATGAGTCCCCATGGGGCTGGAGAGATAGCCTAGTGGTTAAGAGTGCTGACCACTCTTGCAGAGGACCCAGGTTCGATCCCTAGCACCCACATGGCAGCTAAGAACCGTCTATAACTCCAATTCCAGGAGAACTCCAGTTCCAGGGGAATCCAAGACCCTCTTCTGACCTCTTCGGCATTGCACTACATGGGTGCACAAACCTACATGCAGACAGTACATTCATACACATACAAAAATGAATAAAATTAAAAAAAATTGTTTAATAAAAAGAATGAGTCCCCATCTTTGTTATTCTTTTCTAATGTACATTTTTATTGAATTTTTGTGCATTTCATACAACAAACCTTAATCATTGTTATGCCCCCTCTACCATCTAGACCCCCCCCCATAGCCTGCCCCACCATATTTCGTGGATTCTGGCATAATGTGTTAAGGCCTATCAAGTTATTCTTTTTAAAGACTATTTTAGCTATTATGGGTGCCTGACATTTCTATGAGTTTTAATATTATCTTGTCAATTACACACACACACACACACACACACACACACACACGACAACATGGGGGTTTTGATAGTAATTGCACTGAATCTACAGATCAATTGAGGGAGTACTGAGTCTTCTGCCTCAGAATTATAACTTGTCTCTTCACTTACTTAGATCCTTAATTCTTTGAATGTTCTGTTGCTTTTAGTCTGTAAGCCTTGCATTTACTTTGTTAAATTTGTTCCCAAGAATTTATTGCTCTCTGGTAATGAAATTATTTTCTTTTTAATATATTTTTATTGTTATTACACTTTTTCATACATCATACATCATTTCTCAATCCAATTTAGACTCATTTCCCTTTCCATGACCCCCACCCCACCCGAGTTTAAGCATCCTGCCATACATGTCTTGCATCATTTTCTGAGTCTTTCCAGAGTTTTTCCAAAGCAGAGGAGTATTGTTTTGTGGAGAACTTCACTGTTTCGGTCAATTTTTTTGTCCTGATTCTTTTTTTGTTGTTCCCTCCATTGTATTGCTTCAACATACGCATATGTGTGTGTGACACCTATACTAAAATTATGCTGTTTGAAAACAAACTGTATGTTATTTCCAAATCATATTTCAGGATTCACATTTTTCCATTTTGATTTTATATTACTCTAAAATATGCATATATACCCTCTACCCATATACTAAAATTCCAAAGTCTGAAAATAAATTGTATATTAATTCTAGAACCTGTTAAGGGATTCACAATATGAGAGCACAGTTGTTTTTGGATCACAAGGAATATAACATTAACATTGCTCAGTTTGCCTTACAACTAGGTACTTGGTGCTAGCATCCACAGATGAGGGATATCATTCGTCGTTGGTTTTCCTGGGACTGTGTTACTTCACTTAACATATCTCCTAGTTCCATCCATTTACCTGCAAATTTCATGATGTCATCTTTCTTTACCACTTCATAGAACTCCATTGTATAGCTATACCACATTTTCTCTATCCACTCATTGGTTGAGGGGCACTTGGGTTGGTTCCAGCTCTTTGCTATTGTGAAGAGAGCTGCAATAAACATGGCTCTGCATGTATCTTTGCTGTAGGATGAGTCTTGTAGGACTATACCTAGAAGTGGTATGGCCAGGTCAGGTGGTAGGCTCATTTTGAGTCTTTTTAAGGGTTCTCCACACTGCTTTCCATAATGGTTGTACAAGTTTACATTCCCACCAGCAGTGGATGAGTGTTCCCCTTTCCCCACAACCTTTCCAGCATTTGGTATTATTTGTTCTCTTGATCTAGCCAGTCTTATTGGAGTAAGATGGTTTTACTTAAAGTGGTTTTAATTTGCATTTCCTTAATTTTTAGCGATGTTGAGCACTTTTTAAGATGCTTCTCAGCCAGCTCTATTTCCTCACTTGTGAAATCTCTGTTCAGCTCTTTACTCCATCTTTTGAGTGACTCATTTGTTTTCTTCTTTGCTTTTTGAGTACTTTATATATTCTGGAAGTTAATGCTCTGTCAGATGTATCACTGGTGAAGGTTTCCTTCCATTCTGTGGGTTTTTTCTTCACTTCATTGATTGTTTCCTTTTCTGTACAGAAGCTTTTGAGTTTAATGAGGTCCCACTTGTCAGCTGTTGTCCTTATTTCCTGTGCGCTACTGTTTGATTTAGAGTTTCAGGTTTCATGTTGAGGTCTTTGATCCATTTGGAGTTGATTTTTGTACAGGGCGAGAGGTAGGGGTTTAATTTTATTCTTCTACAAATGGTGATCCAGTTTTGCCAACACCATTTGCTGAAGATGCTGTCTTTCCTCCATTGAGTCTTCTTGGCCCCCTTGTCAAATATGAGGTGGCTGAAATCGTATGTGTTCAAGTTTGGATCTTCAGTTTTATTCCATTGGTCTACAGGTCTGCCTTTGTGCCAGTACCAGAGTGTTTTTATGACTATAGCCCTGTGGTATAGTTTGAAGTCTGGTATAGAGATTCCCCTGTATTGTTCTTTTTGCTCAGGGTTGCTTTGACTATTCAGGGTCTTTTGTTTTTACATATGAAATTAAAGAATATCAGACCTGGAAGATAACACAGAACAACTAAAAAGCTCAAGTAAAGACTATGAAAAAAATTTAAGTACACAAGAGTGAAACAACCAGGAAATGTGGGACACTATGAAAAGATCAAACTTCCACATCATAGGGATAGAGAAAAGAGAAGAATTCCAAGATAATGGTATTGATCAGATCTTCAACAGAATAATAGATGAAAATTTCCCCAAACTAAAAAAAGACAAATTCATACAAATACAAGAAGCACATAGAACACCAAATAGACAAGATCAGAAAAGAAACTCCCCATACCATATCATAGTTAAAATGCTAGACACATTCTTTCTCCTTCAACTATAATTGACATTTTTGCTGGGCATAGTAACCTGGGTTGGCATCTATAGTCATTTAGCACTGGGAATACTTTGGTCCACATTCTTGCTTTCATAGTTTGCAGTGAAATGTCAGCTGTAATTCTGAAAATTTCCCCCTTATATGTAACTTGTTGTTTTGCTCTTGTGACTTTCAGAGGAAGTCAAACTATCCCTTTTTGCAGATGATATGATATTTTACCTGAGGGATACTAAAAAATCCACCATAAAACTCCTAGAAACTATTAAGTGTTTCAGTAAAGTATCAGGATACAAAATTAACCTAGAAAAATCAGTAGCCTTGTTTTTTTGGTGTTTTTTGAGACAAGGTCTCCCTTTAGTCTCAGTTGGCCTGGAACTCACTCTTTAGAACAGGCTGGCCTTGAACTCACAGAGATCTGCCTGCCTCTGCCTCCCAAGTGCTAGGATTAAAGGCGTGTGCCACCACGCCCAGCTCAGTAGTCTTTCTTTACACCAACAACAAGCAACTGGAGAAGGACTATAAGGAGACCTTCCCACTCATGAGAACCTCAAAAGAAATAAAATACCTAGGAACAAACCTAACCAAAGACACCAAAGATCTCTACAGAAAAAATTTTAAACCCCTGAAGGAGATTGAAGGTGACATCAAAAGATGGAAAGACCTCCCATGTTCATGGATTGGAAAAATTAATATAGTAAAAATGTCCATTCTACACAAATTAGTATACAGACTCAGTGCAATCCCAATTAAAATCCCCAAGAGATGGCCTAGCGGTTAAGAGCGCCGACTGCTCTTGCAGAGGACCCGGGTTCGATCCCCAGCACCCACATGGCGGCCGGGAACCGTCTGAAACTCCAATTCCAGGAGAACTCCAGTTCCAGGGGAATCCGACACCCTCTTCTGACCTCCGTGGCATTGCACGACACGGGTGCACAGACTTGCATGCAGACAGTACATTCATACACATACAGAAATAAATAAAAATTAATAAAAAAAAAATTTTAAGTCCCTAAGAGTTTCTTCACAGGCTTGGAAAAAATGAAAATATTTTCTTAATTTTATTTTCAGAGTGTTAATTGCTAAATGTATAGAAACATGACTGATTTGATGTGTACTAATCATGTATCCTTGCTGAATGTATTTATCAGTTCTAATAGTGTGTGTGTGCACACGTGTGCATTCCTTTGGGTTTTCTGCAGGCAAGACTTTGACATTTTCAATTGGAGATAGTGTGGCTTCCACTTTTCTGACCTGAATTGCATTTATTTCTTTTTCTCACCTTACTACCCTACTGATTGTCCTGAATACAATATTCAAAAGAAATGGTGAGAACTGATGTTTTTGTCTTATTTCTGGTATTAGAATGCATTAGGCTTTCTCCACTAAGTATTATATTAGCTGTGCAGTTTTCTAGACTTGATGATGTGTCCTTTTATTCCTGTTTTCTTGAAATTTCTTAATATGAAAGGATGTTGGATTATGTCATATGCTTCCCCTGTATGCACCGAGATGGTCATGTAGCTTTTGTCTATCAACATGCACATTACTTTGATAGGTCTTTAAATGTTAAACCTGACTTGCAATCCTGGAATACAATTTCACTTAGTTGTGCTGTATAACCCCTTACTTCTGTTGCTATATTCTATTTGCTAGTCTAGTCTTGAAGAGTTTCACATGTATATTAATAAGGATATTGGCCTATAGCTTTCTGGTAACAACATTGACTTTGTATCAGATAATAATGGCTTTGTAGAATCAGGGTATGTTCCTTCCTGCTTTTTTTTGGGAGGGGGGTCTTTTTGAGACAGGGTCTCCCTTTTAGTCTCATCTGGCTTGGAACTCATTATGTAGACCAGGCTAGCCTTGAACTCACAGAGATTCACCTGCCTCTGCCTCCCAAGTGCTGAGATCAAAGGCGTGTGACACCATGCCTGGCCCTGCTCTCTTTTTTTAAAGGTTGCTAAGAATTTGTATTAATTCTTTTTTAAACGTTGGCAGAATTCTCCAGTGAAACCATCTGGCTTTAGACATTTTTTTGTGGAAAATTTTCTGACCATGAACTCATTTCTTTTTTTTTTTTAATTTAATTTTTATTGATGCTTTGTGCATTTCATACATCATTTTCCAATTCAGATCAGGCATATTTCCCTTTCCCTTCCCCCCCCCCCCCACCCCATCCCAGATCATGTATTCTGCTGTAACTGTCTTGCATCTTTCTCTGGGGGTTTTTTTTTTTTTGTTTTTTGTTTTTTGTTTCATTTTTTAGCTATAAGTGATAATCCATGAGTACAGGCATCCTTCGTGCAAAACCAATCTGCAGGCTGTTGTGCCCAAACCTTTACTTGTTTTAGACTCACTCAGAATTTTTATTTTTCAAGCAATTTAAGTAGCTTATAGCTTTATATGCATTTGTACGTTTCATCTAGGTTATATAATTTGAGGAACAAATGTCCAAGGAATAATTCCTTTTACTTTTACAAGGTCAGTCTGGGCGCCTGCTCTTTCATTCTTGATTTTAATAATTTGGGTCTATTCTCTCTGATTATTCACTGGTCTAGAAAGAGATTGTTAATTTTCTTGATCTTATAAAATAATCATGTTTTAAATTTTCTGTGTATAGTCTATGCTATTTTCTATTCTATAGTTCATTTATTCCACTATATATAGTCTTTACTACTGCCTTTTCCTACTTGATGTGAGTTTAGTTTGCTTTTCTTTGGCTAGTTTTCAAAAATGGTTAGCTAGGTCATTTATTTGAGACAATCCTTTTTAGTATATTTACATCTGTAATTGTATATCTAAGTACCATATTAAATGTACCCCATAAGTTGAGATATACTGCATTTTCATTCATCTCAAAATATTTCCCAATTTCCTTTGTGATTTCTTCTTGATCCCATAGATTATTCAGGAGTGTGTTAATTTCATAGCTTCATGAATTTCTCAAATTTCCTTTGTTATTAATCATTGATTATATTCCATATGGTTGGAGAACATACTTCATATTGTTTCAGTCCTTTTAGTGGGCTGGATTTATGTTCTTCATGGTCTTCCCAGTCTAACATATGGCCTTTCTTAGTGAATGCTCCAAGTGTACTTGAAAGTATGCATATTTAACTATTGGAGTGTTCTACAGATGTGTGTTAGCTGTAGTTGGTTGTTGGCATGATTCAAGTTTCCTGTTCCCTCCTTGTCCCCCAGACTAGTTGTTTATCTGTTATTAAAAGTAGAATATTCAAGGGGCTGGAGATATGGCTCAGCTGTTAAGAGCGCTGACTACTCTTGCAGAGGACCCGGGTTCGATTCCCAGCACCCACATGGCGGCTAAGAACCGTTTTAAATTCCAGTTCCAGGGGAATTGGATGCCCTCTTCTCACCTCTGCGGCATTGCACGACACAGGTGCACCAACCTACATGCAGACAGTACACTCATACACATTAAAAAAAAAGAAAAAAAGTAGAATATTCAAATTCTCTATTAAATTGTCTGTTTCTCCTTTCCATATATGTGTGTGTGTATTTATGATTGTTGCATCTTCCTAATGCATTTATCATCTCTCTTTGTCTCTAGCATATATTTTATTTGTAAGTTTATTTTGTTTGATATTCGCTTAGCCCATAGCCCTGCAGGTCTCTTAATGTTACTATTTATATAATGTAGGTAGCCTCTCATTAAGTTTAACCAGCTATCTGGATACCTCTAATGTTAAACCTGCTTTTGACAAATACACTGCAGATAGAACTGTTCACAAAGAATGAACCTGGAGTCAGATTCATTAACTAAAGACAAATTCTGAGAATGATGCTTCTGTAGATGTGCAGCTCTAATAGAGACTGTTTCCTGAGGACAGGTCTTTAGGTGTCTCAAGCCACCCTTGTCACTTTCAGTAGCTACTAGACAGCTGGTTTTCACAACTACTCATAGTTTTGTGAGGTGGGTGCTTTTCAAGGATTCTGTAGGATTGGGGAGAAAAGCAAATGTAAATTCCACAAAACTATTCTTGTAGAGGTTCAGCTGGGGGTATCTTGAGCAAATACTCCTTTCTCTGTCAGAAGACTTTAATTTCCAGACCTCTGGAAAAGCTGATTGTAATCAGTTTCATCAGGGCCTTGTTGCCTCTATGGAGAGGCAGATTTTCAAAAGTTTTCACTCTACTATTCTGGAAATGCTGCTATGTTGGTTTTATTTTTTACATCATCCCAGATTTGGGGTCAAAGGACTGGAACACATGTGTACACAGTCTCTCTTATCAGCCCTTCCAGAATCTGGTGCTCCTATAAATCACTTTTCCTTTATTAGGAGAGTACTTTTTCAAAGTTTTTGGAAAAATCTATGATACTTAAAACTATGTTGGGTACTATGAGGGATATACAGAAATCAAAGATACCATCTTGCCTTCATAATGGTCATCATGCTACTGTGGTGCATTAGTCCTGAGGAGTTCAAAAGAATTATGGGAAACAGAAATCTTTGTCTGCATGTAGAGCAGCTCTGAGGAGCTGTTTCTCTCTCTCTCTCTCTCTCTCTCTCTCTCTCTCTCTCTCTCTCCTTTTCCTTCTCCTCCTCCTCCTTTTCCCTTCCTCCCTCTTCTTCCCTCCTCTGGCATGGGGACACGGTGACTTGGCAACTTCAGACATGTTCTCTGTCATGCAGGGCACTCAACACAAGCCAGCTGAAGGCCTTGAACATTGAAATGCTACCGGGTTATCGAGATCCCTACTCCTCCAGGCCTTTAACCAGGGGTGAGATCGGCTGCTTCCTTAGTCACTTCTCTGTCTGGAAAGAGGTAAATAACTATTTAGAGGAGCAATTTGATAAGACAGACGAGTGGACGTCTGTGGGCGAACTCAGAGCGGATGCAAGCTGAGCCCATGACCACCCTGGAAAAGCTGCTCCTGCTTCGTGTATCGTCACCCAAGGCCAGCAACAGAGACTCGAGGAGAGTGGCTTAAGTGCCATTTGGGATGGGGTGAGGTAAAGGTAGTCACATTGCAAAAGCCTCATTCTTCTTAATTCACCTTTATTGTTAATGGGAATGCTTTGTATGTGTCTATCATGTTATCAAGTGAATTCAGACAAGAATTACACCGAAGTCAAGTGAGGTGGGGTTAAGGAAGGATGGATTTCTTTCACACAGGAGGAAATTATTAAGTAACTCTTGCAGGTAAGAAGAGGTAGAGCCAGAACTTCACCCTGCATCTTATAGATCAAGACTCTGATAGAGGTGATATTAGAATGCACGGTTTCTAAATAAGGATCAGCACAAGAAAATAAAAGAAAAAAAGGAAAAAAATCATTTGAATACCCTCTCTCCTTTAATGATACAGTTTTTTCCTGTCTCTCCTTTCCTTAAATTTTAAATGAAATGTGATAGAAGTCTATAAATCACAATATGCATATAATGTATACATAATGTACAACTCAATGAAATCTCAAACCAAGCAAGAGACCCATGTTAATCAACAGCAGGCTCAAGAAACAGGTGACCAGCATGTCAGATGTACCTACCTCTGGTCACTCTTCTCCAAGGATAATCACCATCCTGACTTCTAATAGCAAGGAATAGCATATTTGTACTTTTTATGAATGGAATCACACTGCAGGTGTACTGTCTTTGGATTGCATTTGAAAGATGATAATCCATAATGTTTCCACTATAGCATTGATTTCATTGTAGATCATATATTCTCATTGCTACGAATATGCCACAATTTATGCATTCTTTTCTGAGATTCCAGTTATGAGCTTTTACAAGCTATGTTACTGTCCTCTTAACTGCTAATAGTTGTTTAACTAATTAAAAATGGGTCTCAAACTTTTCATTATGTGTTTTCTCACTTTACAGGTAATTGACCGAGAACTGGAGAAGACTCTTGTTATTGAGGATGATGTACGTTTCGAGCATCAATTTAAGAAGAAGCTTATGAAGCTGATGGATGACATTGACCAGGCTGAGCTGGACTGGGAACTGATGTGAGTCACAAGACAAAGAGTCACAAGAGCAAAGGCAATCGGTCCTTTTCAAGGTCCAGAAAGCCCCCTTTCCCCAGCTGGTGGGAGACAGCTCAAGCTTTCTTCCATTTGCCTGGTTTTCACACCACAAACGTTTCCACAAACAAGAAGTAGGCAGAGGTCAGCCACTTGCTTTTGCATCCATCTACTCTTCAAAATAAGAGACTGTAGGAGATTCCTTATGAGACTAGAATGTCCCAGCAGATTGGGGGCCTTCTGACAGAGCAGAAGTAGGACACTGAGGACCACTTGGGAGTAGAAATCTCCCCCTGCGAGGCGCAATGGGCTGTGCAGGAGGTGAAGAGGGAGGAGGACGCATTCATTAAAGGCAAGAGTCCAACTTGTACTTGGATCTCCGCCCCCTGACAATGGGCTGCCTCTGGAGTCCCAGACAGGGAAGAGGTGGGAAGGCCAGAAGAAAGCTTCTCAGTTGGAGATGAGGTTATCTAACAAGGGAGAATGCTGTGGACAGTACTCAGTGCAGAAAACCAGGCTCACTAAAGAAGTGCGGGCTCAGAGCTGACCTTGGTTAATGCTCTTTGTCTCTAGAAATTGTGCAACTTCATTCCTTTCTCCCTCTGCCCCTTTTTCCTCCATTCTCTCTCTTTCTCTTCTCTTTGTAAAATAAAACCAAACAGTGCTTTCAGTTTCCTTCCAATGAGCCAGAAAAGTCCCAGGCTCCCCAGCTGTGTGTCAGAGGCAATCCTGTCAGATCAGAGCCTGCTCCTTTGGAGCAGATGTCACAGCCCAACTTTTCCTGCCTTCTCATCCTCAGAGGAGATTTAACTGTAGACTCTGGTGGAATATTTCTTCTCCAATGGGGCATTCTGAGCTCATCAGAAATGCAACAGTGGCCCAACTAATTCATGGGGAAAAGACCTCAAAATCGGTACATATAATAAAAACAGACCCTCCCTGTCAGACATGAGTCATGTGATTTCAGTCTGGTACTCTGCACAATCGATTGGGATCACTGTTCTATCCTCCACAGGCAACTGTGTTTGAGTTCTTGTGCATCTGTGGGTGTACAGTCTGTGGTGAGACTCATACCCAGAGAGCCTGGAAGTCATGCTGTGCCCATCAGCCCCACATAAGGCAACTTCCATGATGCTCCATAATCACAGGAGACTCGGCTCAGGAAACCTAAAGCAGAGAATTGGCTGCATCCCTGTTCTCTCGTAGGTTGGTTGGTACACTGTCAAGACGGAATACTGACCGATCAAGAAGAAATGATGATTGTCCTGATAAGGACAGAGGGAGGAAGGGAGTGCCCTAAATTTCCAGGATAAATCCATGAAATTATAGCTATATAGTCTTAAAGAACTTTAGCTGGTTTAATGTTCACTCCCTTGTTTTCAAAAATGAAAACATGTCCCTTAACCCAAAACATGACAGCTAATAATCTATCCATGTTTGAAACCCTGTTATTACCAGGAAAAAGAAATAATAAATAGGGATAATCTAAGAAATCACTGGTATTATCCAGAGAGTGCTCTTCAGTAGAAACACAGTGTGGACCATATATGTTGTTTCAAATGTTCTAATCATATTGGAAGGTAAAAAAATAAATTAGGTGACATTATTTTTTATAATGCATTTTATTTTTTATTTTTTCTTATAATGCATTTTATTTAACCCAATATATCCAAATGATATTATTTTAGCATATAATTAATATTTTAAAACCATTAATGAGATAGTTTGCAGTTTTGTACCAAATATATATTTACACTTAGAACAAGTTTCATCTGTTACAATAAACTGTAGTCATACCAAATAATAAACTTGCTTCACATAGCTAAAACATTTAAATTTTATTTTATTTTTTTTGTTCTTTTCAAGATAGGGTCTCCCTGTAGCCCCAGCTGTCCTGGAATTCCCTCTGTAGACCAGGCTGGCCTTGAACTCACAAAGATCCTCCTACCTCTGCCTCCCGAATGCTAGGATTAAAGGCATGCGCCACTGTGCCCGGCATTTAAGAGTACACATTCAGTTCTTCAACTTCTGCAGCCATGTCTCAGGTGCTCAATAGAAGATTCCCTCTTCTGGATGACACACTCAAGAAATTTGGATGCTTTAGTCAGAGGCTGAGGGAGGGAGATAGATAGATAGATAGATAGATAGATAGATAGATAGATAGATAGATGATAGATAGATAGATAGATAGATAGATAGATAGATAGATAGATAGATAGATATGTATGTTTGATGGCCTCTGAGGAACTGAAAGTGGAGCGTGTCTCGTTCTGCATATCTGGGTCCCTTCCTCAGAGCAGAGAGCCAGGGAAGAAGCACAGCAGGAAGAGAGGAGAAAGGCTGTCAGAACCCCCAGACTCCCCAGAAGGCCCTGTGTTGAGCCTCACTTGAGTTGTAGGTCTTCTGAGGCGGGCTATGTCTTTTCCACCATATTTCCCAACAACCTTTAGAAAGCTGTGCAGAAAGCATCTGAGGCTGAAACTCTGGGGACTCAAAAACAACAAACTCAGGATTCCCACATCTGGCTCTTATTTTTTTTCTTTCCAACTTCAGTAAACACAGCTGGAAATCTCATATCATCCTTGGAAAATGATCCAATAGATTTTTTTCATTTCTTTACATCTTTCCTTTCTAGCTCGAAGACAGAGCATTAGGCGGGAATTGCTGGGGCACCGACAAATGGGGCTGGAGAACTGGGCTCATGAAGGCAGTTGTGGCTGCTGAGAGAACTTGCTCTGTAGTGGGATACATTAACAAAACACACAAGCGGTCCGGGCTTTAAAAGATGCCCATAAAGCCAAAGATGGACTCTGTTCTCACAATATTCAGTATCCTAATATTCAAGTTGGAATTTTTCTGCTTCACCCATGTCACTACAGTTACATCGGTAGAAAGAGGATGCAAGTAAAAGAGCCGGAGAAAGCGGTGCCCAATGTTGTAAATCTGGTTGAAGCTGACTATTCCTACTGGACGCTGGGCTACGTCATCTCTCTGGAAGGAGCACAGAAGCTGGTTGGAGCTGATCCCTTTGGGAAGATGCTGCCAGTGGATGAGTTTCTGCCAATCATGTACAATAAGCATCCAGTGTGAGTCTCCTCTACAGCCACTTGTCCCTTAGCCACATCAATTGTGCTGCTTGGACAGAACTTGGTATTTTATTGCTGTATGGCTTATCCAGTTGATCTTTCTATAATCATAACCAGGAAAGGTTGAGTTGTCCCTGGAACAGACAGGGAAGAGGAGGCAGAGGTGGTGGCTGTCTTGCCCAGTGGTCCTCTTTAACGCCAATACACAGGACCATGGTCTGCTCACAATGGACTTGTCTTTCACCTCACACTCCTGAAGCTGAAGGTCATTTTCCTAAGCACACTGCTTTGTGGATTCATTCTGACAGTTAACAAATTTGCCACTAGTTAGGCAGCGGTACCCATCCATCCAGTGCTCACGATGTAGTAGATAACGTAGACCACTGAAAAAAATCATCTTGGGATATTATAGTACCTGTAATCATGGAGATGGCAGGAAATCCAGGGTCTGTGGAAATGGTACCCGAGCCAGCTACGAAGGGAAGAGGAGAATGCGATGCTCAGAACCCCCGAGGCACAGGAGCTAACTCTGATTTAACACTTACCAAAAGGTCATGCTATTGATGGTGTACCTGTCAGTCATGGTGGGCTGTGAAGCCCTGGAGATAGGAACAGCCACACATTTTGGGGCCTTTAGAGAGTCCAAATAGCTACTCAGAAAAAGTTTGCTAAACTCATGAGGGGGTGGAGACCAGTTTCTAACCTTAGCTCTGCTCAGCCCTCGGCGCTCTGTCTTCATTGTAGTTGTCAAGGTTCCTGTGCTGCATCTTGCTCATTTTCTCTCTTGTCATCTGTAAAAAAGGGGTCTCATGCCATCTTTCATGTAGCATGCTTTCCCTCTGAACCCTGGCAGAAACATGGGTGTCAAGCCATTATTATCTCCTGAAACAGAAGGGAAAGTAGTAGTTATTAATTAATGCTATTTCACTCATGGACAGATACCATATAGCCATATAGCTGTCTCTCCATGTAACCTTTGCAGGGGCTCCAGGAGGAAAGCCAAGATGTCTGTCTTCGTTAGCTTTCTGCTGCTGTGATGAAAACAGTGGCTAAAATCAGCTTGGAGAGGAAAGGGTTTATTTGGCCTGCAAGCACAGTCCATCATCAAGGGAAGCCACAGCAGGAACTCAGGGCAGGAACCTGGAGCACAGGCCGTGGAGGGATGCTGCTTACTGGCTTGCTCCCCTGGCCCATGTTCAGTCTGCTTTCTTACACAATACAGGACCACCTGCCTGGGGGTGGCACCGCCCACAGGGGGCTGGGCCCTCCCACATCACTCAACAGTCAAGAAAATGCCCCATAGACATGGCCACAGAGTCCAACAGAGGCAATTCCCCAGCTGAAGATCCCTCAGCCAAGGTGTGTCAAGTTGACACTAGGCTGTCCTTCACAGTGTCCCTCTACTTTCCAATTGCACAGAGCCAGGGTGGCAAGAAAAGGACCAGAATGCAATGCTCAGCCAGTGTGCCTTCATACCTTCTCCACGTCACTAACCCCACCACCACCATCCACATGTCAGATATCATCAGGTGTTAACCCATGAATAGGGCACTGCTTATGAACTGATCGTGCTTAACTATCACTGTGAGTCCAACAGAATTTTTTAACCTTTCATAATAGGACTTGAAATTCATTCACTAAACTGTCTTATCCATCTGTAAGAAGCCTGTCCTGACCTTTATGCTTATTTGTGCAGATCTTCTGAAAGCTTTAAAGAAACCTTTATGGTGTTTGTAGCCTAAAGCTCTTCACAAAGAATACAACTTAAGTAAGGAATCCAGGTAGTTTCAGACTGACAAGCAGTTCCCTCTACCATTTCCGGTTCCCTGAGCCTTCTGTCCCTCATGGGCCTGTGCATTTCTTGATTTCAGAGCTGAGTACAAGGAGTATTATGAATCCAGAGACTTGAAAGCCTTCTCTGCAGAACCATTGCTCATCTACCCCACGCACTACACAGGCCAGCCTGGGTATCTAAGTGACACAGAGACCTCAACCATCTGGGACAATGAGACAGTGGCCACCGACTGGGACAGGACACATTCCTGGAAGTCCCGGAAGCAAGGGCGCATCCACAGCAATGCCAAGAACACAGAAGCACTGCCGCCACCGACTTCCCTGAACACTGCGCCGTCGAGGGACGAACTCTGAAATCCCCCTGGGAGTGTGGCCCACAGGTTCATCGCTGGTTGGTTTTCCTAAAGGGCTACTCATCTGTTTGCTCCGGTTCTTTTTAGACATCTCTGTCATCCAACCAAAGCGGTGTGGTATGATTAATCAAAATTAATATATTTTTGACAGTGGAGAAGAATGGGGAAATGAAGCCAACATGGCTCATCCAAGAGATGGCAGCACCGAGTCAGCAAAGCGTATAAGCCTCTGGACCTGGCTTACTGATTTGGGTGGTCCATTTTATGTTACAGACGTGGCCTTAAAAACTCTAAGCCAACTGGACTACGTTTATGGGTCTGTTTTATGTGACCTTGAAAACTGGTCTATGTAACAAGTGTTTTAGGGTGGGGAAATCAAACTAGTAGCTAGGCTTTTAGTTAAAGGAAGTCTGCCATGAGCCTATTGCAAAATGCTCAGCCTCATTATCCAACAGACATGGGTAACTGGCTTGGAATGAAACATGGCCCTTGACCGTCATGTCAGCCAAAGCTCTTATAAAGATGTGTCCGATTTGCCATGTGGATTTAATCTGGTAGATAACTGAGGGGAAAAGAACTCACCTTTGCCCTTTATATTGTGGCTTCTTGAATTCAGGATGTATTATTTATAAAGAAATATGTAATCTGTAGCTGGGCGTGGTGGCGCACGCCTTTAATCCCAGCACTCAGGAGGCCGAGGCAGGAGGATCTCTATGAGTTTCAAGGCCAGCCTGGTCTACAGAGTGAGCTCCAGGACAGCTGGGACTAAAAGGAGACCCTGTCTCAAAAATACGAAAAAAAAAAAAAAAAAAAAAGAAAGAAATATGTAATCTGTACATGGTGAGGGGTGGGGTGCTCCTGCTCTGTACTGGGCTTCATGGGCCACTCGGGGACTTCACACCCTGTGCTTTGTACTGGGCTTCATGGGCCACTCGGGGACTTCACACCCTGTGCTTTGCCCTTGGGGCTGGAGCAAACTGCAGGTGTGAGTTTTATGAGTCACTGTTTAGAGACAGAGAAGCATTTTCAGGCCAGCAACTGTCCTTGCCTGGATTTTTTCATTCTATTTTGAACTATTTATTTTTAAAAATGTGGAGAAAACATTGTCTGTAGGGTGAGGCAGAGAAACAGATGTTGCAAGCTCTCAATACACGCTGGGGAACATCAGAACAGACACATGGATTCAATGACCCAAGTCGCCTGAATTTCTCAGCCTAGTTTTTTCAGAGAAGCCTGTTGCTGACAGTTTAACCAGTTAGGAACAAATTATTCCCCACTTTAGGTGGGAGATTTTTATCAGAAACATGGAAATAGACAACAGATTTAGCGCCAAAATGCTAGATAGATACCTTTTCTCATAAGATGTCACCTCAAACTCCCTTCTGCTCTCTAATTGAAATTTTAGATCAAAAGCAGGGTTGGACCAGGTCCCGGTGTTGAGCTCGGCATCTGAGGGCATCTCACGGTGGGTCCCTCAGCCACCCCTCCTTCCTGATTGGGGTTGATAGTCTTTTCTCTGACTGATCAGCTGACGCTGAGAAAGGGGGTCTCATCCAACTCCAGTTTGACTTAGCTGTCAAAACTTGGCTCTTTCTTAGAAAAACAGGAAAAGCATCAGAGAGCTAGTGGAAATCTTTAGGCGATTGCTAAAGTTTCCTTGGATATTTGGTATTTTGTTTGCAATTTGAATGTGTGCACACGTGCCTGACTTTAATGATGTTTTTAAATGGGGTGTGAAGTGGCTGGGGTATTGGGGGAGGTGGAAGACTGACTTGATTTTTGTGTTGTTTTCTTTAATGGAGAACTTCTTCCCACTTTCCCTGTCAGCTGGTCTGGCAGGTTTAAGAATTTTTATTCTTAAAAATACTGGATTTCAATTCTAGAATTGATATTAGGACTGTTGTACTGTGAATAAAGTTCTGGTTCTGTTAGTTCAGCCTGCGCTTCTACCTGCTCAGGTTTGAATGCTGAGTGCTGTTCTCTTCTCGTGAATATTATTAACTGCAGATCTCTTCAGCAGTCCTCACTGTTTGCCCTGCCTCCCTTTCCATCTTAGACATCTGACCTTTAAGGTTCCGCAAGAGAACTTGAGTGCAGAGCGTTTCCTCCAGCCCCGGAGCCTGTTCTGTGCATCTCAGAGGCTGAACCTGGATTCCTCTCAGCATCCAGCGGGGATGTTCTGACAGACAAGCCCCACTGCGGCAGTGTGGGTGCTGCTTTGTGTGTCCTGGGTACCCTGAGTTTGCAGAGGACTTGGGCCTTGCTGTGGGTTCCCCTCACTGCTGCCTGAGCCTGCGGGAGAGGAGCTGGTGTCCCCACACCCTGCTCTGTCTTGCTGTGCTACTTCAGGGAGGGAAAGTGACAAACTGCCTTCTGGAGCTTGTGAAAAGAACAAAAACCAACAAGAACAACAACAACAACAACAATAACAACAACAACGACAAAACCTTAGCTCTAAGTTGTGTTTGTTTCTTGACTTTAAAGCCTTACCAGGGGCCAACACTGCTGGGCCCTCAGACATGTGTCAGACCCAGGGTGTTGAAGGCTGCAGAGGACCATCAACTGTCCTGTGATCTGCATGGCAAACAGGGTAGCTACAGCCTTGGCTATGCTATGGGGGCTGCTGTGGACAGGTGAGTCCAGGTGTGCAAGCTGACATGGGTCCTAGGGGAGAGACACGGAGAAGTCCCCACAGAGGAAATTGAGGGTACCCGTCTTTCCTTGTTAACATACCAGTCTATCCAACCACCAAAAATACTGGGATACTGTGAGGAAAAGGGGAGAGATGGAGGGAGAGAGAAGGAGGGAGAGATGGAGAGAGAGAGAGAAGGAGGGAAAAAGGAAGGAAGGGCAGGAGGGAGGGACAGGAGAGAGAGATATCTGTGGTGGCCTTAATGACTAAGATTTCAAATCAAGCCTACACACACACACACACACACACACACACACACACACACACGCACACGCACGCACAAAACTCCAGAGCCATGTGTGAGCACTGCCTTGCTTCAAGCCTTGTGCTGGACACTGAAACCCTCAGAGGACTAGGGAAGGCCAGCAATGCTGGGGATCTGCAGTCCATGCAGCCAAGCAGCTATGTATTTCAGAGACTAGGATAAAGGGGGCTGTAGGGTCTCAGGGAACTTGGTTCTGCTGAGGTCTGCAAATGAGGGAGGAGGGCTACACATGGTGGCTGGCAATGCGTTCAGTCACAGTGAAGGCAGAACTGTGAAAAGACTTATCTTGGATGATGGGGGACTCAGTGGGGTGGAAGGGTGGATGTGCTGGGATTGGTAACAGGAAACAGGACAGACTAGGTCATGGTGGCAAGGTGACTTGTTCTCCTTCTCTGGGATGTTTGATCTTAAAGACACAGGCTGTTGCTTGTGGGAGAATTCTAGGTTTGGTTGCTTTCCTTTCACGTAATGTAGAAGTTTCCGTGAAAAAGTTGGCCCCGAAAATAAGAAATGTTCCCATCAGTGTACAACCTTGGAAGTCTATTTTTGGCTTTGTAAAAATCTTTAATGATTTTAAAAAATATTTTTATTGATGTTTTATGTATTTCATACATCATCTTTCAGGCCAATTCCAATACATTCCCCTCTCCCTGCCCCCCACCCCACCCAGTTCATGCACTCTGCCGTACATGTCTTGCATCTTTCTCTCAGTCTTTCCCAAGATTTTTTTTTCTTCAGAGTCTTGTTGTTTGGGGCAGAATTTAACTGTATCAGTTCTTTCACCCAGTCCTATATAAACGTCATATATGTATCATATGTATCATATGTGACGTTTACATAGCATATTTTGGGAAATCTTATTTTTCATTTATGATAGGAGCAAGTCGCTCCAGCAAGACAACTTCGCAGGAGGTTTTCCACAGTCCACCTTCAAGATACTCTTTCCAAGTAAGCAGCAGGGAGAAAATAGGACCCAGAAGTGATCTCCATGACTGACAAGAAATTAATTCACCATGGAGTTAAATAATAACAAAATCAAGTTGAAATGAAGGGTATTAGAGAAGAAAACCGGATGCAATGGGCCACACATTCAGATGACTAAGAGCGAGCAGGCAGCTTTGGAGATCACATGGTCACATTGTATTCTGTGGTGATGTTTAGTTAAAAATAAACCTTCTGCACCCAGAGACATTGTGACTGATGGCAAAGGGAGGAGTCTGGAAGGAGAAAGGACTGGCAGGTGCCCTGTGAGCCTCTGATGACAGGCTGCTCAGCGCAGGGCAGCTGAATCATAGAAAAAAGGGGACCAAAGGCTATTCTGTGGCCTGCTTAGAGAAGAAACAATGGCGGGTTTAGCACACTGTGCTATAAAAGATTACATGAAATACTGTGCCTCTGGATGAGTGCTCATTAAGAACTTGGGGGTAGGTTGCCTGCAACTTGACCAGGCTGGCCTCGATCTCATAAGAGATCCACCTGCCTCTGCCTCACCAGTGCTGGGATTAAAGGCACGTGCCACCACATTAGGCCCCCATGAAGAAATTTTGGTGGAAGTATCAAATACTGAGTGGGCAAATAGTAGACAGTACCATTAAAATTAGACGTTGGCCAGGAGGCTGGCTTCCTCTCTGTTCTGAGTTCACCTAAGATTCTGTTTCCCAGCCTTCCCTCTATCCCTCTCGCCCTCCCTTTTTCTCCACTCTGTGTGTGTGTGTGTGTGTGTGTGTGTGTGTGTGTGTGCTTGCCTTCTCCCACTGAGATGCTCATAATTAAAATGGCCCTTGTTTAGGTTGTTCCTGCCACACCAGCTGTGCTGCTCCAGCCCAAAGCCAAGACCACCCTCCACCCTCTGACCTGGAACAGGGTGGAAAATATGGAGAATCATCCAAGGATGAGCTCGTCCTCTTCATTTTTTATTCAGCTGCATTTACTTCTAGGCCCTCCCTGTAGTCTCCCCTGAAGTAGCTGTTCAAGCACAGTTCCATGTTTGAGCACTTGCTGAGCATTTGCTTGAAATGGTTTCCTTTGAAATGCTTAGGGACCTCCAGCACTCCCTTGGGCACTTTCCAATCTAGGGGAAGCCAGCCTCTTATTCCTGGAGGAACTTGATTTTTTCGGGTGCAGTGTGCAGCCTTTTCTCTGTGTCTTTCAGAGAAGCTTAGAAAACAAACAGTAACAGACACCTGCCCCACCAAAGAGTCTGGAGCAGAGACACAGGCAGGAATTGACTTGCAAGTATGGATGGTGTGACTTAAAGGCTTTGAACTGCCATCTGAAATCCAGCCTGACTTGCAAGAACTTGATGGGACTGTGTCATTGTCTAAGCTGGGCACTGGAAGGAAACAGCAGAGTTGAGAAGGGGGCTGCCTGTGGGACCCCACAGAGGATGTGAGGGGAAAGTGGGAGTCCAGAGCAAAGTCCTCCTACCTAGAGCGAATATGGGAGTTGAGGGCAAGGACAGGGGAAGGAGAGGGAGTTGGGCCCTAGGTGGAGGTCGATGGCGGCACAGGCTGGGAAAGTAAGGAACCCAAGGAGGAATCGTTGAAAGGAGGGAATCTTACTTAGCAGAGTGCTGCTAACCTAGTCCTTAAAGTGAGTTTATCCTTTTACGCCAAGCACGGTGGGAGAGACAAAGATGGGGTTGAGCCTGTGAAGGGTGGTGGGACTTGTGGTGCCTGAGTGCTGTGGAAGAGCAACAACTCAAATTCAAGCTCCTGAGCATCTCTGGATAAGGCCTTTGGAGCCAAAGGCCCTCCCTGTAGGGAAGATGTGGAGACTGAACTGACACAGCTGAGGACCCAGAAACTCGGCTTCTGTAAGAAGTCCTCCCTGACAGACTGCAGAGGGTATCCAGGAAGGACGAGACCCCAAGGGGACTGCTGCTCAGGGCTCAGCCAGCCAGTCAAAGCCCTTATCACTGCAAAGCCTGCAGGCTGGCCAGGGCGGCTGCGCTGGGCCCTTATGCCTGTCGCCCTGAGTCTCTTTTGGGTCATGGCGGAGCAAGCTTCTGGAGCCCCGGGCATGCTCCAGCTCTGTGAGTCAGGCTTTCCCCAAAGCAGCAGCGAGCTGAGTTTTCCCAGGGCTCTGTTCACACACAGAAGCTCCACCTTAGAGTTTCACATCTCCCATCCGGACCATTTGGCTTCTCCCTCAGCCGAGGACGATGGGGGCTTAAAGACGCGACTTGCCCGAGGCCGGAAGGCAACTAGCTGACACTGTGCACTCATGAAGAGCTTTGGGTACGTGTGATATCATTTAGTGCTACATGAACCTCAAAACCTCGAGAATGCAGATGCCTCCCTGCTTTTCAGATAAGGCAAAAGGTAAATAATGTAACTTGTCTAAAGTGGTAAGTGGCCCCCCTGCGGTCAAATCCCACCTAACTGCAAACTTTTTCAAATCCCACCCTCTCCAAAGCTTTTAGCAGTCCCTCATTCTCAGTGTCTGCCCCCCCCCCGCTTCTTTCTCTGATACAAGTCTGTAGCTCCAACTCATCTCATATACTGATTGGTCAGCAAATCATATGTAGCCCATACTGTACATTCTCATAGAAGATTCTGCAGGAGGCTTAGCTGTTAGCTGTTATATAAAGGAGGGTCACAGATGCCTAGAAGAAAACTAAGAGTCATTTAGAAGGCTTTTTCCACTTCAAATCTGGCACCTTGACTTGCCAGGGGGAGCATAGGAGCAATTCAGAAATAGTTTAAGTCATTTGCTCTTCTTTTTTCTTTTTCTCTGGTTTAGTATGATACACTAATGCCCCTTGTATGCTCCTGAAAGAAACTGTCCCTATAACAGCATAGTGGTCTGGTAATAAATGATGGAAGGATAAAATGATTCCAAGAAGCTACAATTACATACTTGGATAGTAACCACTGGGCCACCAAGTCACCCCCAAAGAAAAACCACCCTGAATTACACTCCAAATACCTCCACCCTCCCCCCAAAAGAAAAAGGGAAGGAGAAAGGGAAGTGGCAGAGAGCTGTGACTTAAACTGGACTCCTCACACCGCTAAGTTAATGAATTACTTCCGCTTGAGTTACAGGTTTCTGGATAGAGAGGTCAAGGACCCACACTCAGCTGCTTCCAAATTCTAATCTAAAACAGACTGGCTCTTGTTGAACTTCTTTGCCTTTGAGATAAATACCAATCACTCTGACATTTTCTCCCTTAAGCATCTCTTCTCTCAGCTCCTCTTTGCTCCGTGTGGCCCCACCTGAGACCCTCGCCACCATTTCTTCCAAGCACTGGCTCTAGTAGCATGGAACCTTCTAGGAAGAAGGCAGGGACAGTGTGACCACCAAGTCCTCCAGGTGTTCCACATGCCTTGCCTTCCCTGCAGAGACACCAGCCCGGCTAACGGTGACGGAGGGCAGGGTGTGGGTGGCTGCATGTGTTCTTTGGTCTAAGGCAGTCAGAACAGTTGAGATTGAATACCATTTTTTAATCACTATGATTTGAAGGAAATAACCAGGCTCATAGAATTACAAGATGGGAGTGGTGAGGGTCTTGGGTCCCTGGTGTAAAGCCTTAGCTTCCAGGGCATTCGCACAAATAAAAAATGAATCTCTGGTGTATTTCTTGGTTTGTAACTTCAGTCTAATCTATGCTAGCCTAGTAAGTGCCCCCAGAGGCATTTCATTCTAGGAGATCTTCCAAGGGAAACAGCGATGCAAATAGCAATGTAACTGACTTCTCAACGTTGGAACTGGAGGTGTCTGTAGAGAAAGACATTCGGTTTTAGTAGGCTTCTTGAAGACAGAGCATGGAGCAGTACTCTCTGCCTCCTGCGGTCCGGCACTGGGTGAAGAACTTAACAATGCCACAGAGAAGGGCGATCTAAAGAATCATTACTTCAAGAAAAACTCTCCAAGCCGTTTCTAAACATATAAAACAAGGGAACTTATTTTCTAGAATGGTTTCGAAAAAGTAGTTACCTAGTACTAGAGGTTAAAATCTTATTTTTACCTGGACTTGAGAGATGGCTCAGAGGTTAAGAGCTCACTCTGCTCTTCCAGAAGACTCGTTACAGTTCCCAGAACCCGTATGTAACTCCAGGGCATCAGAGGCCTCTGGCCTCCATGAGCACCAAAACGCACATGCTCAGACACACGCAGAGCCACACACGGACACATAATTTAGGAAAACAATCTTCCGGGGCTGGAGAGATGGCCAACTGCTCATGCAGATGACCCAGGTTCGATTCCCAACACCCACATGGCAGCTAAGAACTGTCTTTAAGGGAGGCATGGTGGCACATGCCTTTAATCTCTGTTAAGTTCCAGGCCAGCTGGGGATACATGTAGACCCTGTCTCAAAAAAAAAAAAAATCTTCCTACCCCACATTATCAATTTCCTATTAAGGAATTATTTCATTCTTTCTAAAATTCCAAAGTGCAATCAAAATATAATAATTTGGGTCAACTTAGACTTCACTGGTAAATAATTCTGGGAAGCTTTGGGTAACAGTATAAAAAGCGATGTTATTGTTTGTGTATTAAGTGAACTCAACTGAGGCAGAACACCTACTGGGAAGACCTTTCGCCTCCCATAGGGTTGTCCTTGCTTTTGAAGCACCCTGAAAGGTTTCGCAACTATCCAGCTGGCACCATTACTGCATGGGACAAAGGGTTCCCAGTCAGATGACAACAACTACCTTGAAGCCTCACTCTAAGTTCACATTTATAAAAGGCAGCCCCACTGCATGGTTCCAAAGAATAGCAATCTTTAGGAAGCGTCGCCTCTGACCAAAGTGTTCTACGGACATCACTTTTCCCTTTAAGCTCCTGACCCTTGCCAGTGGGGAGGACCCTCTGCCGTTTGCTCTCCCTTGGGTCCCTCCAGTGGATCCAGAAAAGGCTTCTGAATGCTGGCAAATTCAGAACCTAGGACTCACCTGATTAACACTCCACATAGAAGCAAAGCCCTTTGGGTCTGGCAGCACATGCCAACCAAGTCCCAAATCAGTTTATTAGTTTAACCAAAAGGTAAACAGATGCTGGAGATGCAGAAAGACAAGCATGGGAGCAGCTGAAAGCAGTGCCCAGCTGTTCAGGAAGCAAATTTAGGACAATTAAAGTGGCATTAAATAAATAAGGCCATGTTTTATCTCCTTGGAATTTCCATTGTCTTTTAAAAAAGGTAAATATATGTTTTTTTACATTGCAGTATATAAATCTAGGCTGTACATGTACAGTATAAATACATAGGGTAAGCAACATAGGCATAACATGTATGTCTTGGTAGCAACACCCTAAACCAGACCAATAGCTCTACATTTATGTCTTGATCTTGACACCAAGAAAGCCAGGCTGAGGCTAGCTCTACTTAACTTTCACGATGGTTGCAACCCTGGCCATCTCCTCTCTGCGCACACAAGAACAAACCAAACAAGGCTCACTAACAGAAGAAAGTGCTTTTTGATTAGCTGAAACTTTGCTGATCTTCATAGTACACAGTCCAATCTCCTACAAAGACCAAAGAAATCTGGTGGGTTCCTGTCTCGTTCTTTGGTCCACTCCACACATCTCTGAACTTTTCCTGGTGTTTCTTGCTGAATTCATATGGCTATTTGCGTGACATAAATCCCACAGAACCTTTGGAAGCTAGAGCACATGGTTAGAAAAAAGCTCCAAATTACAATCTAGACTTCATGTTCGAGGTTCATTCTCTTTATTTTTGGAACAAAAACTGGTATTTGGGGAAATTTTTTTCTTAAAAAAAGGACAACAATTTGAAAGTGCTTCTTACACATGTCACCTTCTCCCATATGGCTTTTTAGTTTAAACCCCAGCATAGCTCAGATTTGGAAGGGAGCGTACGACGGTATGATGGTATCACTACGGACAAAAATGTCACTTGACAGTGATGCTAGGAAAGCAAGTGGAGGGATGTAGAAAGGAACGCCACCGACTCCAACTAGAAGGACGCCACGACTCCAACTAGAAGGATGTACCTCTTTGAGAAAGGACTGAGCTAGTGTATGGAGTCCCATTTCTTTCCCTGTGACTAGGCACAGGAATGCTACAAAAGTGAGTAAGTAAAATAGACGCTGTTATCAGCAGGGGACATTTTCTGAGGGATTATTAACAAGGAAATCACTGCTCAGGAATCGTTCACAGGCTTGAAGTGATCAAATGTAGTCAATCGCAGTAGAAATGTCTACACCTGAGGAACAAATTGCACACAACATAGAGGTACTAAGATCCAGATGGCAGGAGGCTCCAGACACAGTTTCACATGCAGAAGACAGTCAGAAGGGTGGTGAGCAGCGGCATCCGAGACAGTACGTGGTCAAACGTGGCGCCATTCTCCTGCACCTTCTCTTCTAGCTGGTACGTCACCGAAGACCATGGCTGCTTGTGCAATAACGATTATAATATGCTCTTTAGGAAAGAACACAGAAACACAACAGGGTTTCCAGAAACTGAAACAAGCTTGTATTGCCTCCAGAGGCATCGTGATGGTGACCAGCAAGGCACGCAGGCCTCCGAAACTCTTCCAGATATCTCTGGGGACCAAAGAGTAGCAGATGCGGGCAGGGGCTGTAGACCACTGACTTATCCAAGCCTTTCCACAGCCCGTGGCCATCCAACCTCTGCAGTTGTCGGGTGCATGTGATTGAGAAAGGAATCCTCTCCCTTTTCAAAGACAAGGCATGAGCTTCTTGTAATACTGGCATGAAGAATACTCTGTACTGGGAGGTCTGATTCTATTTACTTGGAAGGTATGAGGTTAGGATCTCAGTCCCTTCTAGTTCCCTGTTAAAAGTGACCTCAGTTTCCCAGGCCATTGTGCAAATTGGTTTTTCCATAGTCCAGAATATCCCATAAAGTCCCTCTTTTATACCTATATATACACACATATATACTAGATATGGGTGCATATACATTTATCAATGTGGATACTTTTGTCTCAGATAGGTCAAAGAGCATCAGCGAATCATTCATCCTTTCACGTCAAGCTCACTTCCCTTCTCCCCACATAGTGCTCTGTACACCATTTGTATTCAATAAATATCTGTTGGCTTCATCAATGATGCCTATCACTGGGTGGTAGTAGCAATCACCACAGCCTATTCTCAGCCCCACTCTGCTGTTGGCAAACAGGGGTCTGCTGGTCCCTTCAGAGGGTAATCTTGCTGTGTCTGTTACTCCAACAGCCCCGCTTAGCTGTCCTGGGCAACGTCAAACTGGTCCGACTCCGCAGCTTCACCTGCTCTTCCACTGAGTTCTTTTTGCGTAAAATGAAGTCAAAGTTCACTTGGCTGTTCATGGCATAAAAGACATTTGCCGAGTCTGGGATCACCAGTTCTGGAAAGGACAAAGAGCAGCTGGTCAGTTTAAGAGGGCAGCCCAGCACTGACAGGCAGATGTCAACCCTGCCCAAACAATGCCGGCATGAGACGTTCCTTCACTGAATGTGACCCAGGCCAGGCGATGAGGAGGCGTCATCAGAACTGGTCCCCCAAACTCAATCCCAATTTGAAACCAAGTAAAAATAAGTTTCAGAATTCCCCCCACCCATGACTCCCTCTTCAAATATAGAATGTTAAAGCAGGAAGAAAGCCCAGGTGGGGAAACACCAAGAGAAGGGCCATCCCAGGATCACGACCACCAGCGAGCACAGCTGGACCCAGAACCCGCATTTCCCACCTCCCATGGGCCTCCTAACACCCCAGGATGCAAGCCTGTAAGTTTGCTAAAGACTAAGGGAATTCAAAGAAATATAAAAGGAAACCTGCAGCATTTTCCAGAATGCATCTCTTGATTTTAAAAACATTTTTGAAGTAATCCCAAATCAAATTGGTTATGTACTCTTTTGAGTCACTGCTTTGTCCAGATCTTGCTTTTTTTTAACATAAACTACATCTGTATAAGACAGTGTAAATTGCTGACATCTAAGTTATTTTCAACTTCAGTAACTCCTAGCTAGATACTCGAAATTTCTGAACAAGGCTTGTTACCGACGTAATGTCAAATGAGCAAAGTTCTTCTGATTCATGCTTATATTTAAGAGATAACATGGAACACTCAGCACTTAGGAGCAATGACTATCTAAACACTAGAGAATAAAATGGACAAATATGGGCATTTGGCTTGGAGTCCTCGCAGCTTGTGGAGGACAGCAGCAGGAGCAGCTGACTACAGACCTGCATTAAATGAACTCCAGTGAACTTGTCATACAGCTGCACAACCAGACTAAGACGACGAGGCCTCAGGGACTGGCATACTATGTCTCCTAACATGCCACAAGGACTAATCTCTCAAAGTGTCTCCTTGATCCTGCCACCTACTCTGGGGCCCACATCAATATCCCTCCCAGTTATACCTCATGGCATTTCTTTAAAGCACGTACATTATTCTATTAATTTCACAGTCGCTCTGTGATGTATACGGAACCAAAGGGTTACTGTCTCTGAGACCACCCAGCTGGTAACCACGGCTGGTCCCAGGCTTCACCTCTAGAAGTTCAGATCCAGTGCCGTCCTCTGGTGCTGCATTTAAAAGTTATAATTGAGCACTGGGGAGACTCTGTCAAGAAAGTGCCCTCCTTACAGGCAACGAGGACCAGACTTTGACCCCCAAAACCCACATTAAAAGCTGGATGTGGTGAAATGTGCTTGTAACCTAAACACTGAAGAGCAGGCAGGTCCCTGGGGCTCCTTGGTCAGACAGCAAGTTCCAACCCAGTGAGAGGCCCTGTCTCTAAAAGATGGTAGATGGACAGTGCCTGAGGAAGGACATCTCAGGTCGACCTCTGGCCTCCACACATACCTGCACACATGTGCACCCTCAAACACACACATCCCCCAAATTATTACTGAGACAGTTCTGTCCCACAGGGTAAGGAGCAGTTGAACGACCCAGAAGACTTCCAGTAAGTAGCTGAGAAAGGACTGCCTCAGAGACTGCGGCTTAGGAAAAGGTGCTAGTTTAATTTTAGCTACTCATCTCTGAGCCCAAGACAGGACTCTGGTTATCTGTTGGCCAAATGTACTGTGAAGAGCTGTCCCCTCCCCAGACCACCAGTTGTAAAATTCCCCTTTTGCTTTATGGCAAGGAGAGTGCTCTTTGTTGGCGAGCAGACCCCCCCCCCCATTAAGATGGAGCAGTCAGTGACAGGCAGGGCTGGCCTCAGTCAACAATGTGTGTTCTTCCTGTTGCTCTCAGAGAAAAGTCTCATTCTGATTGAGTCGATGTGACAGAAGAGTTATTCACCAGCCTGGATCCTTCTCTCTAAACCCAACCCCAACTCAAATGAGCAAACAGATACATGCAGGGCTGGTTATTTGTCCAAAGAATCCTCATAAAAAGGATTTCTCTAAATAGGGAGTTCCTGGCTACACAGATGCATTCCGTAGAGCACCAGTTCTTTGCCTCAAGGGTGAGTGAGGTTACACTCCTAAATAAAAAAAATGCCTCTCATAAAAGATGGACTGAAACAGTGAGGAGCTCTGACATGGACAGCCTTCAGCTCGCACAGCCTGAGAGTTCCAGTGTCAGACCCACAGACTCCACCCACTTCCTACCTCCTGACACACAGAGACCACTTCTTTTTTATTTTTTTTATTTTTTTTAAATTTTTTTTATTAATTTTATTTATTTCTGTATGTGTATGAATGTACTGTCTGCATGCAAGTTTGTGCACCCGTGTCGTGCAATGCCGCGGAGGTCAGAAGAGGGTCTCGGATTCCCCTGGAACTGGAGTTCTCCTGGAATTGGAGTTTCAGACGGTTCTCGGCCGCCATGTGGGTGCTGGGGATCGAACCCGGGTCCTCTGCAAGAGCAGTCGGCGCTCTTAACCGCTAGGCCATCTCTCCAGCCCCAGAGACCACTTCTTAAAACATCCTCAATGAGAAGCATACACACAACGGGAGGAGGAATTCTCAGCAAAAGTTTGGAGAAAAACAACAAACAAAAAAGCCGAGAGCTTGGGAGAGAGCTTGAGCGCTTGAGTCCATGATGAGGGTGTGTGGGTCCATGATGGGGGTGTGTGGGTCCATGATGAGGGTGTGTGGGTCCATGATGAGGGTGTGTGAGTCCATGATGAGGGTGTGTGTGTCCATGATGGGGGTGTGTGGGTCCATGATGGGGGTGTGTGGGTCCATGATGGGGGTGTGTGGGTCCATGATGGGGGTGTGTGAGTCCATGATGGGGGAGTGTGGGTCCATGATGGGGGAGTGTGGGTCCATGATGAGGGTATGTGAGTCCATGATGGGGGTGAGTCCATGATGGGGGTGTGTGGGTCCATGATGAGGGTGTGTGGGTCCATGATGGGGTATGTGGGTCCATTATGTGGGTGTGTGGGTCCTCACTTGAACCGTTAATAAATAGCACTGGGAGGAGAGAGGAGGCTCTGGTTGTGAGCACTTGCTCCAGCATGAGGACTTGAGTTTAGATCCAGCACTCCTTTGAAAAGCTGGCTCCGTCTCTGAACCTGTAACCCATCCCTACTGGGGGCTGGGACAGGAGGATGGCTTGGGCCTGGTGGCTGTCAGGCTGACTCCAGACCCAGTGAGAGACCCTATCTCAAAGGAATAAGATGAGAGTAACAGCAGGACACCAGTGTCCTCGTCCAGCTCTACATATACACAGACACATACACACTCGGATACACGTGCAAATATGCCACTCATATGTACAACACACACACACCTCTGGGTTCCAATAAAACAAGACATGGCACCGCTTTTGTACTGTGAGCATCTGGGGAAGTGTACACACCACTAGCACTGCCAGGCGTGGGGCCGTGCTCACCTTTGTCCTCTGAGATGACCTGCACCAGTTCATATTCTTCGGCGGGGTCTGAGTCGAGGTTGTGCTTCAGCATTGCTCTCTGGATCACAGCAGGGGTCTTATCTTGGCTTGTCAACTGCAAAGACACAAACGTATCCTGAAGTATTTCACTTCACGTTCCCTGAGTCTCCTGAGCCTCAAGTACACTTGCTGTCTTGGACGGGGCGTGCTTCTCTGGGAAGAATGGACTAGGAGGCCTTAGAACAGGGCAAAGAACCAGGGTTCCTGAGTTCCAATCCCAGCTCTGTCCTTAACAGTCAACATGAAACACAGCCAGACATGGTGGCACACACCTTTAATCATAGCATCTGGGAAGCAGAGGCAGGCCAACGGGAGTTCCAGACCATCTGGGGCCTGGGGATTCACCTGGGTGACTCTCACAAACGTGTTGAGTAAAAGAATCCAGACACGAAAGACTAGATGACACTAGAGTTCATGCTTTCAAAAAACAGAAAAACAAAACCAACCAACCAAACAAGAAACCCTGTACCTACAGAATTAGAAAACTAGCCTCAAGAATAAAGAAAAGGTGACTGGAAAGGCCATATGGAGTTTTGGGGGGGGGGGTGGAAATATTTTTCACCTAGATTTGAGGTGGTGTCTACACAGAACTATATAGTTTTTAAAACTCAAAGAACACTTAAGATCTGTAATTATACGTAAAGGCCTCACTAAAAAATCATCTTTTACAGGGCTGGAGTGATGGCTCAGTGGTTAAGAGCACTGACCTGTTCTTGCAGAAGACCCAGGTTCAAATCTCAGCACCCACATGATGGCTAACAACTGTCTATAACTCCAGTTCCAGGGGATCCAATGCCCTCTTCTGTCCTCTGTGGGTACTGCATGACATGGGTACACTTACCACATGTGCAGATTAACACTCGTCCACATAAAAATAGAAACAAATGTTTAAAAAATAAAAAACAAAAACAAATAATCTTCTACATGTCTTAAAAACACAAATAAGGGACTGGAGAGATAGTCTAGCGTTTAAGAGCGCCGACCGCTCTTGCAGAGTACCCGGGTTCGATCCCCAGCACCCACATGGTGGCCGAGAACCATCTGAAACTCCAATTCCAGGAGAACTCCGGTTCCAGGGGAATCCGAGACCCTCTTCTGACTTCCGCGGCATTGCATGACACGGGTGCACAGACCTGCATGCAGACAGTACATTCATACACATACAAAGATAAAAAAAAAAAAAAAACACAAATAAGGGTTATGTCCATCCTCAAGTCTGATTTTTTTTCTTCCTCATCTTGGCCTACAGTCAACTATTGGCAGGAGCTCAGGCCATATGAAGAGGGCTGCCTGCATACCATACCCAAGTGATTTCTTTCTTTTTGTTTTTCTCTGCTAAGAGTTGAGATTTCTTTAAATGTAAAAGAACTGAATGAAAACTCAGGTTACTATTTTTTAAAAAAGCTGCTCTCACCAGGTGAGAAAACATGCCTGTTCACACTTATGCTCACGCATGGGGGCGGACACACACACACACACACACACACACATACACACGGTCTGATTTCCTTTAAGGAGTTCTCTCATGGTGTTCTGAGGTGGTAGTGCCTAGATGCCTCCCTGTGACAAAAGAAGCAGCTGTGTTTGGGACTCAATAAACAGCACACATTACAACGGGGTCCTGGTAAGCAATAAAGGCCTTGATCAGTTGCCCATTTCCAAAAGATTTGTCACATCTATTTACAAAGGACAAATCAATACATATAAAAAAGGAAAAAGTATAGTTTTTATAATGTAAATTCTCCCCAAATGGGGTCAAAGTAGACCAGTAGCACAAAGCTATAGGAAAAAGGACACCTGTGGAATAAATATTAGCCCAAAGGTAGATTGAAGTTTAAAAATGTAAGCTTCCTGTTTAGGGAAAAGGCCAGCCTACAAAATGAGGCCAGCTGCCAAGTGCCCTCTGCTATTTATTACTTTGTAAGATAAAAGCTACCAAGGGGCGAATAACTAAGGGTTACGTGCAATTAGTATTAAGAGTTCTGTCATGAGTTCTATGCTGGAAGACTGAACCAGCACTTCCCAACACCTGAAAGTTATGCTACATGTTTACCTGTAAATGTCTAGTAGACACATTTTTAAACGTTCTTGTAAAGCAACATTGAAATAGTATATTTTATTTAACCAAATACATGTGAAATATTGCCAGTATATAATCAATTTGAAGTTTTCAATATGCCCATGGTATAACAGTGGCATAACTATTCCAAGGGTAACCAATTGCCTTCTGCCTGAATCTAAGGCTCCTCAATGGGAAAAAAAAACGCCTGGTCAAAAGCCTCTGCCTATGGAGGTCACAGGCTGTGTAGGGGAACCTACTACTGATGTTCAGTAAATGGACATGTAGTTAAACTGCCTTCTAAATAATTGCATTTCTACCCGTAGATTGGCACATACCTGAGTATAACTTTATTTTCATTACATGGCATAAGCAAAACAAAATATCTCAGCAAACATCCCAGGAAATAGTTTGCGGAAACTGAAAACCAGCCTGCTGCTCTTCTTACTCCACAATTTTTGCAGAAAATCTTTTTTCATGACATATATTATTTACATTGCATACAATGTTTTCATTACTACTACTACTACTACTACTACATATGACTTAAATTTTGTAAGTTTCCAAGTTTCGAGCATAATGGGGTCCTGTTACTCTGGACCAAACCTAGACTGGATTATTTCTGTCCTGTGGTCAAGCATAATTAACTGCACAAAGGGAATCCTGGGGAGTGAGTGTACTTTCTTTTCAGATGGTCTCACACTGGAAATCAGTTTACTGGAGTAGTCTGTTGTCTCTCCAGAATGCTCCCATGAAGCTCTGGGTTTCACTACCCTCCCAACACTCAGCACATGCGACCCAAGATGTCTCCTGGACGTCCTCTTTTCCCTTGGGCATGGCACACAGCATAACTGATTTGTGTACAAATCTACATGCTTCAATATGCTTCTGAAGCACTGTGCTGATATAGCTGGAACACATAGCTTGTAGGCATATATAAAAGAAGCCATCCGAGTAGAACTTGCTGAAAACAAAAATACTGACACTGGGGCTTACAGGGGGCTCTCCTGTTTGTCGGGTGCTGCTTTATTGGCCACTCTCTTACTACCAGTCCAGCTGTGACTCATTCTGCACTGCTTCCCATCCTATGGGGCTGAAAGAACTCTAGTAGTGGACTCCAGCATTGGCCCTGCATCACCCATGATTCTGACAACATATCAAACAATGCCATCTGGATGTCACAATTTAAATGCCCCCAGACCTCCTCCAGCAGTTCATCTCTCACGGGACAGAGCCACCAGCCAACCAGCAGACAGCCTCGAATCCCCCTCCTCCTCATGAATTCTCTCTTCTACACCCTCCACAACACGACCAAAAGGCAATGAAATGAAGGGGTCTTACAGTGATCTCTCATAAGACACTCTCCATATCACCTCCAGACACAAGAACGTCACTGACATCTCCTGCATGCAGGACGGGAGCAGCTTCCCAGCTTGCCTCCCACCCACAGTCTACCCCTGCCTCCAGCAGCAGGGTTCCCCTTCTAATGAGCAAATGTGATGGTGACTTAAAACCCCCATCAACAAGACCTTACATAATGCAGTGGGATAACACAAACCCCTGGGGGGCGGGGCAAGAGACCCTTTCCAATCTGGTCTGGCTTCTGTTAGAATAATTAGTACATTTTGAATAATGCTTTATGATCTCTCCTTTTTGTTTTAAGTTCTTCAAAGACTAAAAAGCCTCATTCAACTCCCCCATCCTCGAAGTCTGGTACAAGGACTAGTAACAACAGATGCTCAGCAACTCTGTCATCCAATGAATAGTTTATCAAAGATTTTCTCTGGAACGTTAGAGGACACTGCCTCTGTGCCACTTATGTCAGATTCAGGCCTCAGTGTGGAAGCACTCGCTGTGCCCCAAGAGAGGAGAATGGTGACACTGAGGAGACATGGACTTCACTGTAGGACTGCACAGCAGAGAAGAGTCTGATTGTGGTGTATGATGGGATGGGTTCTATTAATTAAGAAGTCTAATCGTGTGAGCAAAAACCTTAAACAGTCAAGAATATCACCATGAGAGGCTTGTTATGTGTTCCAGAAAGACTACCATCATTAAAAGCAATTTGAAATCCTTAGGTGAATATAATTTTTGTAAGGACCACAAAAATGTCTGTTTCGTTTACTCCTTGAGTAAATGACTGACCCAAACTGAACTTCCAGATTGATCACCCACTTTAGGAACTAGGCTTGATCCAAATGACTAAAGGAGAAATATTTGTCACCAGGAGGTACACTGCTGAAAATGCATGTTGATTTAGCTATAAATCCACCACAGGAAGACTTCCAAGAAGGTTTGAAGCAGCAGGAGCCCCTCTGGACTCCATTCAGACAGTCACGGATCCTGAACACCCTGAAAAGGGAACACTGACCTGGATAAATAGGTTTTAGTAATTCTTAAGATGTCAAAACTATATCCATGTGCACCTATTTTTTTTAATTTTTGTATGTGTATGAATGTACTGTCTGCATGTAGGTTTGTGCACCCGTGTCGTGCAATGCCGCGGAGGTCAGAAGACGGTCTCGGATTCCCCTGGAACTGGAGTTCTCCTGGAATTGGAGTTACAGACAGTTCTCAGCCGCCATGTGGGTGCTGGGGATCGAACCTGGGTCCTCTGCAAGAGCAGTTGGTGCTCTTAACTGCTAGGCTATCTCTCCAGCCCCTGTGCACCTATATTGTTAGATAAATATACAATCAAGCCAACCCAGGGAGATGCTGCTATCTGTACACATCACTTTGTGTGGCCATACAGACAGGTGTGATAACACTGTGCTTATTCAGGAATGTGGACCTGCACAGCTGACAGACAGAGACAACCCCATAGAGAACCTCGCAGGCCAGGATGGCTCCCTACCATGATGCTCTTGTACATGTTGCCGTTGTTGTCTTCTATGCTGATACGAATGATGCACGTGTCTTCGTTCTGCTGGTTGTAAACTGGAGGCAGTACAGTGGAAGAGGTAATGGATGTCACGGAGACGGAGCGCTTATGGATTTTAGGGTTGTTGTTGCAGGATGGAGGGGAGGAGAGGGGATTCATTAAGGATGACATCCCTGAGGAATTTGTGTCCATGGAATGGATGGAGGAACATGAGGAGGAGGACTCCGAGAGCTGGAAGAGTTAACACATTCCAAAGGAGAACACTAATTAGAACCTGGGCCAAATGTGCTTTTCAATTTTCAGATCAGAAATAGATATCAAGAGTAATCAATCTCAGTTATTTCCTCAACAACAGCCCACTGGTCTCTGGTGGGAACACACACACACACACACACACACACACACACACACACACACTCACACGTGCACAGGGTTGATACTACTCATCACCCTGAATCTATGAAAGGCAAAGTGATTCTTTCCTTTCTTGTTTTAGTTGTGCATATGAAAGCTAACCAGAAGATGGCAGCAGATACCAGCACCTTCGGGCCATCCGGTCTGCTAAATCAGTTTACAGATGCAGGCAAGCTTTACAAGAGATTATTGGGCCTTTCTACCAACACTTCTCAGTATGGGTGGAGATGGCATTCTGACCTGACTCCATTTCACAGTCAGATTTTGTAGTGGGAGGAAAACGTCTGTATTTTAGAAGCATATGAGATCTGCACAGAATGTTACTGCTGGGAAGCCCTTGCACATTATCTGGCCCAGTTCCCTTTCTTGGGTGGAGAGGTCTGAGACCCAGAGAGAACACCAGGCCCCAGGTTCACACATACATTTGCAGTCCCGCTAGGAACAGAACTCCAGGTCCCTGTCATGGGGTTCCCAGAACAAGCACACAGTCAAGATGCAGTGTGCTGTGGAAGATGCTGCGTTGAATTAACTGATATGCCACTGTCTTGCTGTTTAGCACTGTGAAGTTGGTAATAAATTTTCATATATCTTTTTCATTTAGGTCCCACAGCTATCTTGGGGGAAAAGAAATGGCCTAGCACCCTAATTATAAGAACAAGATTCAGAGAAATTAAGTCACCTGCCTGGAGGCCACAGTCTCTGAGCACCTCTGCCACTTGCCCATTTGCTGTTAGAACCAGCTACACACGTTTCCATGGCTTACACCATGGGCAGATGGAACTTGGGGCACCACAGAAAAGCCTTTGCTTCTCTGATAACCAAATATTTAAGACACATGCTATACCAATTACCAGAGAAGCAAATGCTTAACGCTCACCAGAAGGGATTTACTACACGAAATCACTAAGTTAAATCATATTAAAGGTCAATTATTATTGCAGTTGAAGAAAACTATGTTTTGAATTAGTTAAACTGAATTATAATAATCCTATAAAGTATTCTAGAAATCATTAAAATTAAATATTAATTTATTTAATACTTTTCATAGAAACAGATTAAGGGGTTTGGCTTTCTGATATCTGGCATCTAAAAAACTGGGGACTATTGCATCTTTAATTTCTTGGGGGGGAGTCTTCTTTTGTCATAACTCAACATCAAGTTCTACTTGGTGGCTGTTCCATCACAGCTGGGGCTGCAATGACCAGTCTGATCAGCATCCACAGTGGATTTAGGTATAATTTTTGTTGTTTTTGTATTTCCTTGTGTTCCCAAGTGGCTCAATCTGAAGTTTTATTGAGAGGGGGTAATTTTAATAGTATAACTTTGCTGACAAAGTTACTAGGCAAGAAGGTTGGTTTGGGTTTTGGATTGACATTTTGTTTGGCGTTTAGTGTAGTGTAGCCTGTGGGAAGGGAAGGATGACAGTGTGGAGGGCAGCAGGGACAGGGGACATCACAGGATCCCAGTTTAGGAAGGGACAAAAATCATAAAGGTTCTACCACAATAGCACACTGACCTTCTGCATAGTTTCAAACAGTGTGTGTGCACATATGTGCGTGTGCATGTGTGCATGGGTGTGTGCACCTGCATGTGCGTGCGTGCGTGTGTGTGTGTGTGTGTGTGTGTGTGTGTACAGTACTGGGGGTGGAACCCAGGGCCTTGAGCATACTACTTAATTACTCTACCACTGGGCTGCATCGTAATCTTCATGGTTTCATAAAGGAAACTCCAGACCAGTGGAATGTTCCTATAAACCAAGGAAAGCCTGGCCATGGGCCTGAAGGGCCAAGCTTGCCCTCTTCTCATGTCTCTGCGGACTGAAAAAATGTTCTGGAAAGCCCATTACTCCAAAAGAAAGAAAAGTAAGTGAATCAGTCTTGGACCAAAACCGTGCTACAAGCCAAGCCTGGTCCAAACCAGCCAGCTCCCTAGAAGGATGGAGGCTGTTCTATGTCACCAAGTTGTGGGGTGTTTTGCTATACAATATGATTGTGGTAAAAGTTTAGCTAAAACAAGGTGTGGCAGCAAGAAGTTGACATGTCTCCACTTTTTCCCTTTTTGCTCCTTCTTGGGGAATCGGGATTTTTCTTGAATAAAGTATATTTATTTTATAAACCATAATCCTTCAGTGCTGTTACATGTGGACACAGAATGTTTCAAGACAAAATGAATAAACCAATCTTCATAGTAATTCTGCACCTGTTTCTATAAGGAATGGGCCCCAAAGAATTAACTCTGTTTCTGACAGCTCTTAAAACTCAGCATTCCAAAATGTTGTAGTGATAAGCATAAAAACAGATGTGCTCCCTGTGGCAAATACTACGTCTGCTGCCTGCAAGAGGAATGCGAATCACGGAAAGGTTAAGCATATACCTTCTTTTGAGGCTCCTCTGGCGTGTCCATGGGTGTAATGGAGCCCTCTTCAGCCTCAGAATGGTTCGACTCACAGGACGACACACTGACTGAGTCCATGCTTTCACCAGAGCTCCCGCTGGCCGTGGACTTGGGCTGCTCTTTGGTGGGAGTACTACCAGTGATGACGTCAGTCCCCAGAAACAGTCTGCAGAAAACAGAATATCCAGCATCTGAGCTGTTGCAAATCTGGAATCCAGGATTAAGCAACTATTTTGTGCTGATGAAGCCCTTGAGGTTCTGTCTCTCAATCATGTATGTTCTGTTGTTCATATTTTAAGAAAAATGTTTGCTATGATGTTTCTAACAAAGAGTAGTCTTGTCCTGATAGGATTTCTCTAACTTTAAGAACACACAGGTTGTTTAACTGACTTACTGAGGGCCTTTCCAGCTCAAATGGCCTCTGTCTTTTAACAGTCTATGAACCAGTATGCCAAGGTCAAAATACTATCTATCGCTATACCCCTACTGAGTGCGTCCTACCCCCCCCCCAAAAAAAATGTGGTTGCACTTTGGAGAAGAAACTAAGGAAGAATGTTTCTGCTTCCAACCATCTGATCAACTACAATAACCCAAGCCCTACCTCAATAAAACTAGGTAAGAAATATTAAAGTATCTTTTAAGCTGAGCTGGCACGATTTAAGGGAAATCCCTCCAGGCCTTAAATAAAATGAGAACTGAAAATCCGAAGCACGTCAGCTATTTCTGCAGCTGCTCTGTTTAGGAAGTGGGAGGGATGAATGCTGCCAAAACAGTGATTTCAAAAAATTTATTAATGCATATTAATTACATATACTATTGCCATTCAATATGATATTTCTATTCATGTACATGATATGAGTTGATCATGGTTTTAACACTACACAGCACTGAGAAAAGAGGACTGCTGTTTATAAAAAGAAGGGCAGCAAAACTTATGTAAAGGCAGAGTAATCACAGAGCTCGGCTCTATCCTTAGTAAACAGATAGGGTAGCAAAGTCTCCTTCTATAGGCACAAGAACATAACAGGGAAGCCTGTCTGTCTTGGCCTGAATTTGGATAAAAGGAAGAATGTCTCCCTTGAAGTCACATGTGACCTTGGCCTCTGTTTCACTCTGATTTGCTGCCTATATGGTGTAGAAGTTAGGAACTCTTTGGCCAGTGATGCAACTGGGAGAGATAGATGGAAGGAAGGAAAGAAACAAAGGAGGGAGGAATAGGAAGAAAGGGAGGGAGAGAAGGAAGGAAAGAATAATCTTTCTGGAAGGATATACTTTTTTTTTTTTTTTTTTTTTTTTGGTCTTTTTCGAGACAGGGTCTCCCTGTAGCCCCAGCTGTCCTGGAACTCACTCTGTAAGGAAGGATATACTTTTTACCCAAGATGCTGAGAGCTCCTTGATAAAAATGAGCTCACAATACAAAAGTACAAAATATACTCCACTCAAAGAGCATCAACAGGGGCTGGAGAGAGGGCTCAGCAGTTAAGAGCACTGACTGCTCTTGCAGAGGACCTGGGTTCGATTCCCAGCACCCACATGGCAGCTAAGAACCATCTTAGGCCCTACATGGTGGCACATGCCTTTAACCCCAGCATTCGGGAGGCAGAGCCAGGTGGATCTCTGTGAGTTCAAGGCCAGCCTGATCTACATAGAAAGCTTCAGGCCAGCTGGGACTAAAGGGAGACCTTGTGAAAAGCAAAAGAGAAACTAGTCATTTATTTATTCATTTGAAAAATATCTGAAAGTCTACCACAGACCTAATTTTAAGAGTATATTTTAAAATATTAAAGACACAAAAAATTAAGCAGGGCATGGTAGCTTATGCCTTTAATCCCAGCACTCGGGAGGCAGAGGCAAGGGCAGGCAGATCTCTGAGTTCAAGGCCAGCCTGGTGTACATAGTTCCAGGACAGCTGGGGCTACAGGGAGACCTTGTCTCAAAAAGACCAAAAATTAAAAAGACATAAAAAATTAAAGTCAGTTCATAGCAAGACACTCTAAAAAGAATAAAATTTGAAAAAAAAATTCTGAGTGAAAAACAATAATTTAAATTAAAAACTCAGAAGGGTTAAATAACTGTTGAGGAAAACAATCATGAGTTAGAGTCCTGAAAAAATCACAAGTAGCTCTGAAGAAAAATCCTCCTTTAGCAAGAGATTTAAAGATGTGAAGCACGGATTAAGAGATGTGGCAAAAAAGATAGAAACCTTCCACCTGTGTAAGGAGAGCCCCAGAAGCCAGAGAGAGGAGACATACATGAAGATGCCCTGTCTGAGGCTCCAAAGCTGATGAGCCAGGAGGCATTAGTCCCTCGTCTCACAAGTACAAAAATGTAGTTGTCTAACAGACAGTGGGGTTGAGATTTGCCAGACACATGGCCCTTGCTACTTGGCCACAGAAAGCTGTCCAGTGTTCCCTAAGAGCTATCTTGCTTGTCCCTGGCCAACGCTGATATCACCCAAAAGATCAGACACATCATGTGTGCATGTAACATATGTGAGAGAGGTGTTTTCTTGAACTAATTATTAGATTGATTTGACACACTTTTCAATTTGAAAGTGTAAGAGACCAACTTTATGGTGCTACCAGGTTCTCCTATAAAAACTGGCATGATCAAAGCTTGGAGTCTAATTTTTTTTATTCCTTTCCTGCTTTCCTTCTTATCGCTCTTCCTTCCTTCTCTTTCTCCCCTTCTGGACTTTAATTCCCATTGCATTTTTTCTTCAGAATGTAGTTTCATAGTGACAGCAAAAGAGCATTGAACTTGGGCCTGAGCCAAATCGTAAGGAATGATTCCAGATCCTCCCTAGATAAGGCTTACCTGCTCTGCGCGTCGGTTTCCTGGTCTATGAAATGGGGATGGCCATAGAAACTGTCACCAAGATCATGTTGTAGATTTTATAAATATATGCATTGTTTTTGTAACAGCCTTGGAGAACAGCTTGCTTTAGTCATTACGCACATATTTACTAATCACTTGTGTGTGTGTGTGTGTGTGTGTGTGTGTGTGTGTGTGTGTCACCATCCAGATTTTGAGAAGAATGAATAAAAATCAGGCCTGCCTCCATGGAGTTTGCATTCTAAACAGACACATACAGTGATAGTATATCAGATGGAGGAAAATGTGAAGGAAAAAATCAAGGATGGAAGGCAAGCAAGCGAGTGAGAGTGGCAAGGGCAGGCAAGGTGGAAGGGTCCCAGCACCAAGTGGGCTTGTCGGCAGCGGCTCGCCAAGGTGCCATTCCCAGGAAACCCGAAGAAAGTAAGAGAGCCATGTGGCTCATTGGAAGAAGGGTGTTATTGGCAAAGTAAAAGCAAATAAAAATGATTGTTCCTGGTGTGTTCCAAGAGGTCTCAAAGGATGAAGCTTGAAAGGCAAAGTATGCAGGAAAAGAACAGACACATGGGGATGAGGCAGGGGGCTGACGCTGCTGTGCTGCTGGGCTCTGTTGTTATTCTAAGGACTCTGGATTTTATACAAAGGAAGACGGATCCTAGAAGTTGACCACAGAAGGCCTTTCATCCACCTGCCCCTCAGTACAATGGGCACAGTTCTTTTTTAAATTTTATTTATTTTTTACGTGTATGAATGTATTGTCTGCATGTAGGTTTGTGCAGCTGTGTTGTGCAATGCTGCAGAGGTCAGAAGAGGGTGTCGGATTCCCCTGGAACTGGAGTTACAGATGGTTCTCAGACGCCATGTGGGTGCTGGGGATCGAACCCAGGGTTCTCTGCAAGAGCAGTCAGCGCTCTTAACCGCTAGGGCATGTCTCCATCCCGGGCACGGTTCTTGTTCTCAGACTGCTTACATTTCTCTTCACGAAGCAGCCAGAATAAATGAAAATGCCCAGGGTCGATAGCATCTTTCGTTCTCTGGATTGAACATTTTTGCCAATATCGGAGGGAGCTCTCCAGGAAGAAAAAACAACCCAAGCCAAAGAAACAGCTGATGTGAAGGTGCTGAGCAGAAAGCAGCGTGGTGGGTTTGAAAGATGGCTAGAGAGTGTGTGGTGGGTTGCACTACAAGAGGGAAGGTCGGGGCTGGAGAGATGGCCTAGCGGTTAAGAGCACCGACCGCTCTTACAGAGGACCCGGGTTCGATCCCCAGCACCCACATGGCGACAGAGAACCGTCTGAAACTCCAATTCCAGGAGAACTCCAGTTCCAGGGGAATCCGAGACCCTCTTCTGACCTCCGAGGCATTGCACAACACGGGTGCACAAACCTACATGCAGACAGTACACTCATACACATACAGAAATAAATTAAAAAAAAATTTTTTTTTTAAAGAGGGAAGGTCGGCAGTGAATCGCAGAGGCCAATGAACCAGGACATGGAGTTTAGACTCCATTCAAAATAAAGCCACTGGATGCTTTTAAGCAAGAAAGTGGCACCATCTATTATTCAAAAGGGCACTACTTAGTAGAGAATGGATTGTTGGAAAAAGGAGACAGTCAGATGACTGTGAAGATGCTGCTGGAGTGCTCCAGGCAGGAGGTGACTGTGGTGAGTACCAGAAGGAGGGCAGAGGAATGAATTGGTTATTAAGCATTTGGGGGTAAAAACAGAAAATAAACTAAGTTTGTGTTCACTATTGTTGAATACATTTCCTCTGCCCAAACTGATGGGGCCCTCTCAGAACCCATGGAGCACTGGGAGTACTCACAGGCTGAGCCTCTTCACCATGCTCTTCCGAGGTTTTGGGGAGGTGGTACTGGCGTCAGCAGCTGCTTCGATCTCACAGGAGAGGGCATAGCTGGGAAGCACAAGAGATGTTTGCGGTCAATGTCTGAGGATGGAAGAACAGATTCCAATTCATAGTCCTTACTGGTTTTGTTTTAGAGGAAGGCTATGGTTATTTGAAGTAAAGATCTACACTGTGGTGCTCTGACATGAATGTCAGGGGCTGCTTGCTTAATGGTCAGATCTAATACTTTTGCACTGTGTACCTGGCCTCCTCCCTTTAGTCCTGTCACTGGAGGATAGACGGAGGCCTCTGGTTCTGCCAGACTCCAACACCAGGGTGTGTGACATGGGCAGCAACAGAAGTGACTGCGTCCTGCTTCTCCATCATTCTTATTCCACTGCAAGGCCAGGGGAAGACGCTTCCTCCCTCTGCGAGCCCCGCCATTTCTTTCCTGCTTCCTCCTTCCTGTTACTTTGTGTATTTGTGTCTTGGTGCAGGTACATGTACTTTTTTTTTGGTCTTTTTGAGACAGGGTCTCCCTGCCAACCCAGCTGTCCTGGAGCTCGCTCTGTAGACGAGGCTGGCCTTGAACTTACAGAGATCCACCTGCCTCTGCCTCCCAACTACTAGTATTAAAGGCATGTGCCACCACACCCAACTGTACATGTACTTTTATCTAAGGAAAATGAAAGACGGCATTTTGGAAAATCTCAAACATTTAGTAAATAGACACAGGCAATTATAATATTTATAAAGACATATAAATATAATTATAAATATTATCTTTAATTGCTAAAACTTCAATTAAAAATACTCAGAGACAGAGGCAGGCTGATCTCTGAGTTCAAGGCCAGCTAGAACTAAAGGGAGACCATGACTCAAAAAGACCAAAAAAAAAAAAAAAATACTTCAGCTTCAGACATCCATATACCAAATACATATTGGAAGCACAGGAGGAATTCTTCAGATTTGAAATGTCCCTGTGAACCCCGAAGCTTCAGCAGGCATCACAGGTACAGTTACTAGGTAGGTGGGGCAGAGTGTCTATCATTATACAATCACATCAGCACTTTGGTGGTAGACAAGTAGACCTGAGTACTGTCACTAACTACCACCATCACAAATATCATCGCTAACTAGCCATGACGCCACCTCTAAATCTCAATTCATCATTGGCAAATACTTATTTTGCTGCCAATTTCACTCTTCCTTCCTATAAGCCTTTAAAGAGAACCCCTGGTCTACACCAGGGATCACAAACTTTCTCTGAATAAGACCAGATAGTAAGTATTTTAGTTTATGAGCCACATGGTCTGTCTTTAATCCATGAAAGCAACCATGGATAAGATGTAAATGTTTGGGCTGTATTCCAATAAAACTTTATTTATGGATCCTCGAATTTGAATTTCAAATAACAATCTCATGCTATATTCTTTCCCTACCCCCAAATGACTTAAAATGTGAAAACAGGCGGTGGGCCACATATGGCCTACAGACTAATCTGACAACCACCAGACTAGAGGAAAAGGTCTGAACCCCACTGAGCCAGTACGCAAAGCTCTGGAATCAATGTGCTTCTCCATGTGCGTCAGCTGCTCTTCTGAAGCCTTCCCTGTGTCCCACCCACACCAGGGCCATCACTGTTCTCCAGACACCAAGCCGATCAGGACAGCAGGCCTTGGCTCAGGTACTCATCTTTGCTGTCTGCAAGGTTCTCTAGTTCTTTAAGCGAATTCTGTCTACACAGCCCAGTCTGTGTATCTTCTCATTCCCCATCACAGATGAACGGCTCCTGCCTATAGGGCCCATATCATCTTAGTCAACGTCTATATCATATGTCAATTGTCATGAGTTTTTCTCCTCCCTCCGGATTGAAGGCTCCCTGAGAGTTAACACCATGAACACAGTGGCAGCTTGTGACAGTGGCAGCGGCGGTGGTTGATGATGACAACACGATAATGACAATGATTAGCATTCTCACAGGACCTTATCTAGGGTATGATAAAATAAATAAATAAATAAACAAATAAATAAAGGACTTGTTCAAGGTTACAAAGTGGCAGGGCAAGACTGCAAAAGTGCATCCACGGGTCTCATGGGTTCAGGTTTTCCTGATACATCATACACCTGCAAACCAAGGGCCCAGACCCTGCAGTTGCGAGCCAAGAGCTGTCGAACCAACGGCCCAGCAAGGTGCTGGACACAGCATGCCTCTCCCCAGTATCTCAGTTTTGCCCGACAGGTGACAGCTCAGCCTACCTCTCCTCCTCTGTTAGAAGCTGCTGCCTTTGGAACCACTGGATGAACTTCTGGTCTGGGGTCATACAATAGCTGTTGCAAGCAGATTGTAAAAGCTTTATCTGGGCAATCACTTCAAATTCCTAGAGAGAGAGAGAGAGAGAGAGAGAGAATAGTAAGACCAAAATAGATATTTTCAACATAGAAATGTATTACCCTAAGGGGTAAAATAAAGAGAAAAACTATCAAAAAGGACTCTAAAATTCTGCTGCCTTGGAAACCAAATGAATTAATCTTAAAAATTCCTAACTCTGGAGGGCAGAGTGTAGTTCAACAGTGGAGAGCTTCCCTGGTATCCATGATGCCCTGAGTTTGATCCTCAGCACCACAACCAAGCAACACATTAAAAAATACACAGAGACACACACACCGCACTCTAAAGCCCTTAAGTCCTTGTATGATTCATTTTTAAATCCACTTTTCTCCTTGAAAAATGAATTCGATGAGCATAGTGGTGCATGTCTTTAATCCCAGCACTTGGGAGGCAGAGGCAGGTAGATCTCTGTGAGTTCAAGGCCAGCCTGATCTGCATAGTGAATTCCAGGACAGCTGGGGCTACAGGGAGACCCTGTCTCAAAAAGACAAAAAAAAAAAAAGATTTCATATGAATAAAACAAGCCGTGAAAATAAGCCACACTAGCTACCACTTCAACTCATAATGATCTTTCCATTTCTATTCTTGAGATTGGAAAAAAAAAGTGAAAGTTTGAGAAAACATGGAAAATGTTTCTATTTGTATTTTCAAGTCAAGAATCCCCCAAGTGCCTCCTCCTCAACTCTTCAACCCTTACCCCTCAGTAAACAAGTTCTAGTGGTGCTAAATATCTAAACAGTCCAGGATCTCATTAAGCTGAATGTTTGGATTTCCTGAATCCTTGGGTTTTTGCTATTCCAGTAAATCATTTAACTAAATCTTCTAAAGCTCACAAGAAAAGCAAGTATATAATTATGTCTAAAATTATTTATACCTCTTCAGATATTTCAATGGTTCCTTTTTTAAAGTCAGCAATAAGGATAAGCTTTAACTTTGGATTTCATATTCAAACTTCCCAAATGTCTAACATCTTAGTCTTAAAAAGAAAGAGATTAGCATCTAGGCTCATTCTGAACTTAAGAGACCAAGTATGGGTTACTGTGAAGTTTTGTTTTGTTTTGTTTAATATGTCATTATAGGATACCACAGAAATAACTCAAGAGCTGGGAGATTCTTTGTATCTCAGCCTTCCATCCAGTGCCTTGTCCCTTGGTCCTGTATTGTCAAGGAATATGTACCATCATGCAATAGAAGGCACAGTCTATGAGAGACAGAAAGCTCCTCCTGGTCCAGGCTGGTATCTCGTTTCTTGGGAGCCCGGCCTGGCTAGCTCCTCCTGGTCCAGGCTGGTATCTTCTTTCTCGGGAGCCTGGCCTGGCTCTCTCCTCTGCACCAGGTTTGTTTCAAGCCCAGTATTATTTCTTCCTGCAAGTTTCTCTGATCCCACAAACTGGAGCTAGATTTAGTGCCTCCTATGTGCTCTAAGACCTTCTGCTTCTGTTAATGAGGCTACATGAAGGTCACTGTAACTGTCTACTTTGTCTGTCTGTCAGCTTCCTGGACTGTGAACTTTATGAGAGCAGGGAGCTCTGGTTTCCCTCTGCTGAAGGCCACAAACTTCCTGGGCTAGGTGGACAGCCTGAACTTGTAGAATGGAAGAATGGAAGGACGACTCAAAGACAGTGAAGATCGATCGGATACAGTGACTGTGCTCTCTCACGTTCCTTCCAAATGTTTAAATGCCAATTTTTGTGTCCATTTGACACAAAAATCAGAGCAAATTTTACCCTTTTTAAAAAAATAAAAGCATAATTCAGAATTACTCTAGCCACAGAGAGATTCAAGTGGGATGTTGAATACCCTTCCTAAACTGACATGAAAGGAAAAAAGGTAATTACCTACACTTAATAGGGAAGACCATGCCCCTTACTATCCTTAATAGGGAAGACCATGCCCCTTACTATCCCAAAGAGACCCACAGACGTTAACCGTTTTTATTAACTCTTTATAACATTCCCTCTTAGGAAACGCCTCTCCTTAGTAGGTGAACTTTTTTTCTTAACTGACAAATTTATAATACTTAATGTATATACAAGATGATGTTTTGAAATATGGATGCATTGTGGAATGACTAAATCAAGCTAACATGTGAAGTCATTCATATACTTCTCAAAACCTACTCTCAACAATAAAGTTTATATTCATAATGCACTGCTATTAACTATAGAGTGAATCTATTTTGCTGAAAATTACTGTAAAGGAGGTGAGGTGGTGGTAAGGGAAGAAATTCCTGTTTCTTTTTTTTCTTTTTTCTTTAGGTTGTGGGACTCAAACTCAAGGCTTTATATACCTATGCTAGCAAGCACTCTAGCACAAGGCTATAAGCTCATATCTACCCTTATTTTTTTTAATGTACTTACTTATTGTCATGTGTATGTGTTTGTGCCTTGCATGACTTTATGTGGATCACTTGCATGCAAGAGCCCAGGAGGCTTGAAGAGAACATCAGATCCCCTGGACCTGGAATTACAGGTTGCTAAACACCATGTAGGTGCTGAGAACACAACTAGGGGCCTCTACAAGAACCGTCTTAACCACTGAACCATCTCTCCAGCCCCATCTACCCTTTATAGTCTTAATAGGCTTTGCAGCAAGATAAAATCTGAACCCTAGCCCCTTAACAGCTAATTCTGGACCAGTTACTTCATCTATTCAATTCTGCTGTCCCCACCACTGAACTGAAGATGAAAAAGCATACTGTGCAGGGCTTTGTGGAATTAATGTATAATACATAACATAATATAATGTATAATATGCCAAACATAATCATATATTATAAATGAGCAGTGTTAATTCTTTTATTCTGCCTCTACAAAAAAAAGTCCCAAAACATAAATGACAACAAAAATTACATATCCACTTCTTTCAAAGTTTTTACACCTAGATGAAATAAAATGGAAAACCATAGTCAAGACTTCTACTTACCCTTCTCCTTTTCTCAAAGTTTATCAGTCCACCCTAAAGAGATTTAAAAAGGAAAATGTAATGAACCAAGCAGTGTGTAGCCCTATGTTGTTCTAGGTCATGTCAAAATAGATCAAAGGGGCCCGGCGTGGTGGCGCACACCTTTAATCCTAGCACTTGGGAGGCAGAGGCAGGCGGATCTTTGTGAGTCTGTCAAGGCCAGCTGGTGCTACAGGGAGACCCTGTCTTGAAAAGACCAAAAAAATAAAATAAAATAAAATAAAATTGATCAAGGGGATGGTAAAATCACAATTATTAATGATCCCATAAACGGAGCCACCATGGAGGAAACAATCATCTTTTTCTTAAGAAAAACATTATTTTCATTTGTAATACAGCAGGACAGGTGACAGCCTCCTCTTAAAATGCCTGAGGCCAGCTAAAATAGTAATGATAAAGAATTACAAGTCAGAGTCCAAATACATTTGCAGAGCCAGAAAGGCTTGAATAAATATTCTATTACACTTTTTCCCTGGATCGAAAGCAACAAAAACAGATGGCCACTGACTCATACTAGAAAACAAACTGTCAATGGTTTATCAAAAGGGAAGTCACTGCTCCACGGCATCACGAAAAACTGAGTTTCAATTCTTCATTTCCACCACCCCCATTCTCAGAGGCTGAACTTAATTCTTCAATCTTTGCTCATTCCTTGGAATTCCTCAGCCCTGACGGTGTTTCCTGAGATAAGCTGAGGCTGAGGATGTGAAGAGACACAGAGCTCAGGAAACGCAAAATGAAGGAACATGTCCACCACAGTGATGGAAAACCTACGAGCATGCAAAACAACTTCTCCTGCTTGTTAGAGTACAAGAACAGCAAGTTGAACACATATGAACCCAGAAATACGTAAATGTACAGATTGTTTTAGGGGGATCTTTTAGGGTTTTGTTTGTGTTTGTTTGGTATTGCTGGACACTGAACACAGGACATGGGAGGCAAATGCTCTACCAATGAACTACATTCCCTGCCCCTACAAATGCTCTACCAATGAACTACATTCCCTGCCCCTACAAATGCTCTACCAATGAACTACATTCCCTGCCCCTACAAATGCTCTACCAATGAACTACATTCCCTGCCCCTACAAATGCTCTACTAATCAGCTACATCCCCTGCCCCTACAAATGAACTTTCAATATCATTTCAAGTATCAAATCTTTCTACTTACTATTTTATTATTGTTACAAGATGCTTGTTAGTGTGGATTTTACCTTTCTCCCCAATCCAAAAGACAAAGAGAGCATGCCAGTGATTCCAAGAATATACTCCAGAACAGTAGCAACAGAACGATAATTTTTTTTTAAGGCATCAGGGAGAATCTACCTGAAAATTGTTAAGTCTGACTCACTCTTTTCCTCCAGGGAGAGCGTTAGTGTATATCACCTCTTCAAGTTGACCTGAAATGTCCTTGCTCTGACCATGCCTTCGAAAGGCATTTAAATCTCATCTCCTCATATGCACCTCACATGGTGCATCTTCTTTTACTACATTTCCATTAAAATTGCTACAGTTTCTAACATTACCACCTAGCTTGACAGACTATACTTTTCACTGGGTTTTATCTTCCAATCTTACTTTTTGTACTTTCACTAGCATCTAGCTTAATGTCATGTGCATAGTGGGCTCAAAATGGGAAGACACCTGCACCAGCTACAGAGAACTCACCTCAATGTAGTCCTGAAGAGCAGTGTCCAGCATGGTCAGGTCAGTCAGGAAAGTGCCCAGGTAGGGAACAGTTCCCTGCATCACACCCTGAAGAAGATTCAGAACATGGTTGTTTGTATCATCCTTGAAACGTTTAAGTCTTCAGTAAATGCAGACTGGAGAAAATGGACCCAGTCAAGGACTAATTTGGAGCTACAGGTGTCACCTCCAGAACTGAACTGTTTTTTAACCTTATACGAACAGGACAGGAAATGCACGATTTAATGCCTACCTTTTAGTCATGAAAAGCAAACCTCAAACCAGAAGATCACACACATATGTTCAAGTGTGTTCAAAATGGGGTCTGTACCATGCTTAGGCCCAGGTCAGTGGGGTCTGCACTCTTCCAGGGCATGTGGGCACTTCCAGCTGTTAAAATGCCCTGGACAGCTGCAGCCTCAGTACCATCAAGGTAGACCACTACTCAACAGTAGAGGATCAAGAATGTGGGGCATCATTAAGTGATGTGCTTTCTACAGAACAGAAGAGGGAATAAGAACTTCAAAGAGGGAAACCTGGCAAACTCTACTTCAACCAAACAATAAAGGGCATATCACCAGGAGTTCAGAGGCTAAAGTTAGTTCTTCAATCTTTGCTCATTCCTTGGAATTCCTCAGCCCTGATGGTGGACAGGAGAAACCCTCTCCAGGCAAGGATAAGAATATCCATTTGTCTACCTCTAATCTCTTTTTCCACCCCCATGTTCCATGCTAAAAACTGGGAATTCAAAGATATAACCAAAGATGGTGATAACGTTAGGTCTTCAGAAGGGAGGCATGGTGCCGAATACTGAGAACTAGATTTGATTGGTTAGGAGAGCTAGACCATCAGGAGCATACAAGTGCTGGGTGGCTGGAGGCGATGTCCAAGCCAGAGGCAGGCCTGCTGTACACTTTGTTCATCAGCACCACCAGGAACAAAAGGCTGTGGAATAGGCAGCTCAGTCTTCATGGGTGCAGCAGCTTTCCTACACCCCCCGAGGCTGCGAGGGCAGGTGAGGAGCGGAGAGGCCTTTGACAAGTGTGGACGCCCCACAGATGAAAGACGCTAGGGCCGTGGGCACCAGCTGCCCAGCCAAGCAGACAGAGCAGCCCCCCTGCGGCTCTCGGGAAGAACAGGGATGGACATACCATGTCCTTCTGGAGCTGGAGCCGCCGCTGAGTTCGTTTCTGGTTTTCTTTCACACTGCTGTCCAGGTTTGCAAATTTTGAAGTTCCTTCCTAAGAAAACAGCATACAGAAAGGAGAGTTATGGAACACCATTCTGGAGAGAAGGAAAGGACAAGGACATGCAGCCTCAACACAGCCTCTGCACAGTGTCATAGGACACTCAGCGGAGACACCTCCAGCAGACCTCCGAGCTGTGTTATGGCAGTGCTGAGGGGGCATCTTCGAGCTGTGTTATGGCAGTGCTGGGGGGGGCATCTCCGAGCTGTGTTATGGCAGCGTCTTTTAGCTGTGTTATGGCAGTGCTGGGGGGGCATCTCCGAGCTGTGGTATGAGTGTGGGCATCCGATGGGTGCTGGGGGGGGCATCTCCGAGCTGTGTTATGGCAGTTGGGGCTTGACTGGGGCAGGCTGGTGCTTCGAGCTGTGTTATGGCAGTGCTGGGGGGGTGTCTTCGAGCTGTGTTATGGCAGTGCTGGGGGGGCATCTCCGAGCTGTGGTATGGCAGTGCTGGGGGGGTGTCTTCGAGCTGTGTTATGGCAGTGCTGGGGGGGCGTCTCCGAGCTGTGTTATGGCAGTGCTGGGGGGGCGTCTTCGAGCTGTGTTATGGCAGTGCTGGGGGGCGTCTACCATGCCTGTGTTTATGGCAGTGCTGGGGGGGCATCTCCGAGATGTGTGTTATGGCAGTGCTGGGGGGTGTCTTCGAGCTGTGTTATGGCAGTGCTGGGGGTGTCTTCGATGCATGTGGTTATGGCAGTGCTGGGGGGGCACGTCTTTAGCTGGTGTTATGGCAGTGCTGGGGGGACGTCTCCGAGCTGTGTTATGGCAGTGCTGGGGGTGTCTTCGAGCTGTGTTATGGCAGTGCTGGGGGTGTCTTCGAGCTGTGTTATGGCAGTGCTGAGGGGGGTGTCATTCGAGCTGTGTTATGGCAGTGCTGAGGGGGCATCTTCGAGCTGTGTTATGGCAGTGCTGGGGGGCGTCTTTAGCTGTGTTATGGCAGTGCTGGGGGTGTCTTCGAGCTGTGTTATGGCAGTGCTGAGGGGGCTCTTAGCTGTGTTATGGCAGTGCTGGGGGGCGTCTTCGAGCTGTGTTATGGCAGTGCTGGGGGGGTGTCTTCGAGCTGTGTTATGGCAGTGCTGGGGGGGTATCTTCGAGCTGTGTTATGGCAGTGCTGAGGGGGATCTTCGAGCTGTGTTATGGCAGTGCTGAGGGGGCATCTTCGAGCTGTGTTATGGCAGTGCTGAGGGGGCATCTTCGAGCTGTGTTATGGCAGTGCTGGGGGCGTCTTCGAGCTGTGTTATGGCGGTGCTGGGGGGGGCATCTTCGAGCTGTGTTATGGCAGTGCTGGGGGGGTGTCTTCCTACAAGCTGGTCTCTGTGTCAGGCCTGGTGGTCCCCCTATTCTAAAGAAAGAATCCCTGATTTGGCTACAAAACCAGTCCTCACTGTAAGGCAGACAATTCCCAGAATAGGAGATGCTTTTACACATCCCAGGTTTCACTCAAAGTAATCTTCTGTCTTAGAAACGAAGCTTTCTTCCTGTACATTTTGTGACTTCTTTATCTTGGCCTGAAACGAACACGCCAGCATTCTATGAAAGAGACCATGTGGTATTTCTTAGCTAAATGAAACTCTTGTACCAGAAGTTTTCTGAGGAAGTCTACTGTTGTGGTGTATCTCCAGTTCATGAGGGCTAGGCCATTTACAATTTCCGGGCTTTGCCCCAGTCAGTCTTCCTAACATGCTTCCCATGTTTTGGAACTCTTACAGATCTGTCCTTCCTCTTGGGGCCTGAGGACAGATGGCCGCCCTTTTCTCCCTGCCTGCCGACTAGAGCTATAAACTCTTCTATGCAATGACTAATCATGAGTTTGCTGACCGAACATAAAGTGTTTCAGTTTTGTGGTTTCAGGGTCTTGTTAAGTTCTCATTTTCCAGGAACTGCATGAATGGGAGGCAAATTTCACAATTCAGTATGTATAACCTCTGTATTAATTTTCCTTAGTCAGTTGCTCCTAGGTTTATTACAGAACTTTAGCATGTGACCTTATACTACCATAGGATTACAACGAGACTCTTTCTCAATGACAGATCTTGCTGATAGTGCTAAGGCATAAAAACATTCTATCATTAACCAGCTGTGATCCTACTATGGGCATACTGCTGGGGCAGAAACTATTTCAGTTGTCCCTATAACAGATGATAACTGGGAGAGCTAGCACTAGTGACATTCCACACAGTTTTCCCGGGACACGTGACAGTAGTCTAGTTTGTGCCCCTTCCTGTATGAGGTGGTATGAGTGCTCCCAAATCCTTAAGACTTGGTTTGGAGTAAGGAATCAACTCTTTCGGATGTGAACAAACGTACAAGGCCTTCCAAGACCTCAGCCATGGGCACAGGGAAAGCAGAGGAAATTACTGCAGATCAATCTGAAATTTTTAATATGGACTTTCAGGAGGTTAAAACCTCCTAAGAATCACAGAACGATGGGGGCAACAGAGTGACCATCTCCATGTGAGCCAGATTCCTGGAGTTTGCAAGCACTTGTTTATTATCAATTCAACCAGGAAGAATTCTCACCCATCAAGAGCCACAAGACCCAGATTAGGTGATGTTCTGCTTTCCTGTTGTTTTTAAATTGATGGACTCTAAGATTCAACTGCTTGGAATTATCTAAATTTCAGAAATAATAAGGTAAGTTTAAGATAGTCTTTGAAAAGAAATAAGAACACCTTTTTCCCAACAGTTAGAAGGAAAACCACAGATCCTTGCTAATTATGTTGTCTGGGCCATAATGTCAGAAAAGTGCCATATTGCAGTCACCCAGAAGTAAAAGACAGGTCATTTTAAACTAAGATTAGTCAACTATAAATCAGTACAAGTCTAGAAGTAACCGAGTAGAAACAGAGAACAGAGCCCACGAGTTTTACTTAGTGGTTCTTTTGAGAATCTAAGTACCTTGATCTCATTATTTATAGCTGTGCTGAAATTTACATTCAGAATTACACACTTCATATGAATAATGATCAACAAAGATGATAGGAAAGGGACCTACATACATGTATACATGGACTGCCCAAAGCATTCCACTATCATTCATGATAATGCACAGACCACCTGAATTCACTGCCAAGTTTTTCAGTTCATTAGGATTTGAACCTTATATGACATTTAGCGTAGAGTACTAAGGTAAATGTCTCCATTTAAGAAAGGTTTATGGGATCTTTAATGTCTAGATATAGGTCTGCTTCTAAGGTTTCAGCCAGAAGACTGTCACCAGCAATGAGCTGCAGAGAATTCAATTTATCTGCCTTAGAAGGATGATTCAGGGCCATTGGGATTTCAATGTGTGGCTCCAGTTAGTCTAGCTTTGTATTACAGACAGGCAGGCCAGTAAACCATCTCCTTCCAGCCAGATGGGTTTCCATTTAAAGTGTGCAAATCCAGTAACACAATCTCAGCAATCACTGCTTAGTGTGCAGTCAATCAGGTAGTCCAAATCCAAAGTCAGACATGAGCAAGAACTGCCCTGCTTACATCTTCTACTCCAAAGAGGATCAAGAACAGGAAAAGGTGAAAGTCATGTGAAAGACAAACCCATCAATTCGTAGAAACAACAGTTTCTGAACATATGCTACAGGCTAGGCTCTGTATCAGGCATCAGGGAAACAAAATTAGGACAAGGTTATAGCCAGTCCCTGCCTATACGAAGCTAACAGGCTCACTGGCAGCCACATAAGTTCGTGGACACCTCCAACAGAGAGTGTGTGTCGGCGGGAGCGATGAGGTGCTTCTTCTAGAACACCCTGGGCATCTTATCTGACCCTTCCTCAGGAGATTATGGAAGACATCCAGAAAAACGGGCATCTTCACCAAGGCAGGAAGAATGAGTAGAACTTGGGAGGACAGTCGAGAAGACTGTAACAGGTGCCTTCACAGGAGTGATGAGCCCATGAGCTTTAGATTGTAGAATTTGGTTAAGAGTTATCCATAGCACTTAGGGACATCTGGGTACAAATGGTTGACCAGATAGACCTTAAAATATGTGACAGAATACATGAAATGCAATGGGGGTGCTATAGGAGGGTGCAGATGGGGAGGGGATCTAAATTTGATTAAGATCTATTATATAAAATGCACAAGAACACATAAAATATGCATAGCATATAAAGAGTTATCCACAGGATGCCTTTGCTTAGTACCCCACCTCCACCTGACTTTCATTCTTACCCTCCGAGCACCCTTCCCAAGCTCAGATATGCACCTTATGCCTTATTCATTTTCATTTGTTGGACACACTTGGTTTATGTGTATACAGCTTACCGCATATAAAAATAACTAGCATTTACATGGAACTTTCACATATGGTGCTGTAATCAATCTTCAGACAGATTAGTAAGCCTACTACCATTATTATCTCCAATTTACAGTAAGAGAGACTAAAGCTGAAGACCACACCTCCTAATCATGCAATCCAGTCCTCTCTGTGCAGAACAGGCTGTGGCATTTTACAATGGCTTACTTTCCTACCACCCCATAACCCCATGAATATGCCTGGATCACCAATACTTAGCACACAAAGGGTGTTCACTCAGTATCTGATGAATCTTGGTTTATCTTCTCTATGGTGGTGTGTGTGATCTCCTCTAATCTCTACTCTCAAAGGGCCCAGTAGAAACAGCCCTATGTCCAAGTAACTGGAGAATTTTCTCAGTCTCAAGTTTCCTAGATTATGCATGAAACAAAAATTCTACTTCTTCAGGATACTGAAGGAACTTAAGGAGCCTTCGAGCTACTCTTCCCTCAGGTGCATTCTAGAGCTCTTGGCAGGACTACCAGGAGCCTCACCTTCATCAGTAGTTCCCGGCTGGTCAGATGGTTATTATGGTCAGAGAAGATATCTGAAAGTTCTTCAAACATCAGCATTCTGTCCCTGTGAAGAGAGATGAAGAAAATACTCACAACAAAGAGGCCATGAAAACCCGAGGCCTTTGAGCCCAGCTGTTTTCAGTATCTACAGCTATGAAAGAACTGCTCTGATCTCAGGGCTGGCAGATAAATGTGAACACAGATGAAGCTAATGATTTTCTTCATGCAGGTAGCTTTTTAAAAAGATAAATATGGCTGCCTGTGTAGTATGAGGAATGTTTTCTAACTGTGTATATTATTAAAAAAAAGTTCATTTAAGTTTGAGGGAGATGTTCACTTGAGTTTTTGTTTTTACTGATAACTTAGCTTATTATATCAACCAATGAATGAAGCCTTCCTTTCCAGTTCCATTAAAATGGAAGTAACACACTGGGATTGGAGAGAAGGCTCAGCAGTTAAGAGCACTGGCTGCTTTTGCAAGGTGGCGGGGACCCAGGTTCGATTCCCAGCACCCACACACTACAGCTAACAACCATTGTAACTCCAGTTCCAGGGGAATCCAACACCCTCTTCTGACCTCGAGCAACATGGGTGCACTTAACATACATGCAGGCAATACACTCATACACATGAATAAAAGAAATGATTTTTCAAATGGAAGCAACACAGACTTGTCAAAATAAACGTCTATCATGGCAATATACACAGAGCCTGGCAGAGGTCATCTTGGGCAGACAGTTCGGAAAAGAAAGATGCCATGACCCAAGTCTTCACTAGCAACTGCTGAGAGCTACAGATACAGAGCCTGAGTGCGCTACTCCGCAAGCCAGTGTTCTTCTTCTCAGAGTCCGAGTGGACTGGTAGAACCTAGATAGGCTCTGCAGCCGAGGTAGATGGGCTCAAACCTCACTCTCCCACGTAATTTCTTGAGTGACCTTAGACAAGTTGCTTTCTAAGCTTTCTAAGCGTCAATATTCTCAGCGGCACAATGGAAAACTACTGAGGGATGGAAGGCACCTGTGCGCCTTACACCCCTCCCCAAGTACAGTCACCTGCTTGTCTGCACACATCTCTCAGGGCCACCAAGTAGATGATTCTTAAGGCACTAAGTAATTAGGGGCCAAATCCTATGTGTGCAACATTTGCATTATCATAAACATCCATTATTAAGAACTTATTTGCATTAGAATGAGCATAGTATTATTTGTATAGCAAAACTATGAAAGCAATTTATATTTTGGAGAAAATAATATGAACTTAATTACTATGTGCTTAAATGAAAAGAAATTAAGTAGGTAACCTCTCTCTGCTGACAGCTACACATGAAAAGAATAAGGAGAGTGATAACCAAATAAGGTATCTTGACTCTGTCACTTGAATTTAGCAACAGAAAACACAAGGCTGATATGGAAACCCTTCCCTAAGGAACTGTGATATTCTGTAGCATCCTTTCTAAATGTAACCCAACCAAGAAACAAACCCAACACATGGAACAGAATTCAGCTTTGGGAATTTTTGTTTTCTTTTTGTTTTTGTTTTTTCATTTGAAAATCAATTTTAGAATCCATCTGAAAGAATGGACCTTTTTCACAGAGCAACCACAGAGACTAAGATACACATGTACCATGCTTTAAACTTGTTATTTCAAGCCTCAAACTTGCTATGGAAGAAATCCTAGGCTGGCTAGGTAACTTCCCACAGTGTCCTATTAGTCAGCCACAAACAAATATGATCAGCCTTCACTGAACTCAGACAAGGCTGCATTTTTTTTAATATTTATTTTATTTTATTTATTTATTTTATTTTATTTATTTATTTTTATGTGCATGAATGTACTGACTGNTTTTTTTAATTTAATTTTATTTTTATGTGCATGAATGTACTGACTGCATGTAGGTTTGTGCACCCGTGTCGTGCAATGCCGCGGAAGTCAGAAGAGGGCGTCGGATTCCCCTGGAACTGGAGTTCTCCTGGAATTGGAGTTACGGACGGTTCTCAGCCGCCATGTGGGTACTGGGGATCGAACCCGGGTCCTCTGCAAGAGCAGTCGGTGCTCTTAACCGCTAGGCCATCTCTCCAGCCCCACAAGGCTGCATTTTAAAGTAGGGTGGGAAAATCAAGAGCCTACAGTGTCCTCATCCTTCGCACTGTCACGTCACTTCCCCTTCTCATCACAGCTCTCCACAAAGGAATGGTCAGTTGTTATAATGCTGCTTTTTTACAACTGACCATTCCTTTGTGGAGAGCTGTGATGAGAAGGGGAAGTGACGTGACAGTGCGAAGGATGAGGACACTGTAGGCTCTTGATTTTCCCACCCTACTTTAGCAAGGACTGTTAGCTAATGATTTTTAGGACTTATATCTATCATCAAATATGTGTTCAGAGGAAAATAAATCAACTAACCTATTTCATACAGTGTTGGAAATAATAAAGAAAGCCTATCTTCCAGTTTTTGTCCTGACATAAGGTCCTACGCAAAGCCTGAGCTCTGCGGCTGGGGAGGCACTGTGGCTTCCTCAGCTCTCTAGTATGAAGCATTAAGATCATTCATCTGAATTCTTTCTTTCTAAAGCTTCAAAGAATTACCTAACAAATGCAGTGACTTCTCCCAAGCTGGCAACAGCCTGAGAATATTGGCTCATCTATAAGCTCAAGTCCTCTGGTACTCATTTTCCAGCACAGACTTAGGAAACTCAGGTTTGTTCATGTGAGCTTCTTGCAAAATTGAATAGTGTGATGGTTACTCTTGATTGTCAAACTCGTGAGATTTAGAATCACCATGAAAATAAACCTCAGGGCATGTCTGTGAAAGATTATCTAGATTGGATCAATAGCAGTGGGAAGACCCTCCCTACATGTGGGCAGTACCATTCCAGAGGCTGGAGTCCTGGACTGACTAACACGGGGACAGCAGCTGAGTACAAGCATTCATCTTGTTCTGCTTCCTGAGTGTGGACACAATGTGACCAGCAGCTTCCCGCTCCTGCCACCATCCCTTCCCCACTGTGATGAACTGCATCCCCTGGAATGGTAAATCAAAATAAACCCTTCCTTCCCTAGGTTGCTTCTGTCAGTAGCAGCAACCAGGCAAGTAATTAATACAAACAGCATCAGTCCCTCAGGGCTTAATCAGCTCTGGCTGAACTGATGGACCCACTTACCTAGACCTGGCTCCCCAGCTAGGAAGCTCATTGGCTTCCCTCCTAACCGGCATACAGAATAGGTGAGACAGTTCCCACACTTCTTCCTAATGCAGCAGGACATCCTCATTAGTTCAAGCATGGGCAAGAGGGAGTCAGCCTAGCTGGTAGCTATAGGTTTACCATCTAAATTTCAACTAACATGGAAACAAACTGTCCCACCTTATTGCAAAAAGGTCTCTGGTCCACAAACAAAATTCCAGAAATGGAAGAACTAGCAATAATGATGCAATAAGATTACTATATTGCCAGCTGTTCCAAAGGTTGCACCAAGAAATATGGTGAACCAATAGTATATGATGCTATCAGTTGACTGTCTAAGTTAGGTACCTAGAAAGGAGCCCTTCACCCTATTAAGACAGCTTTTAATATGATGAAGCAGAAGCGAAGAAAACCACCCCTGTTGAATACCTAACTCGCACATCACACATCAGCCTCACATCCTGGAACAGCTTGGGGCTTTGGAATGAAGCAGAAAAACAACCAGAATTCACACAAACTGCCGCAGTTTTATCACCCCATAGTCATGTCTCTCAAGACACACTCAGATACCTCCAAAGTTAAAAATGATGGCTCTGGCACACAGGGAATGAGTTTGATTTCTGCAGCAGCTCTCCCTGGAAATTCATTAACAAATTATATGTAAACTGCACCGGCCTGGAACACATGGAGGGCTTCAAATATGTTTCTCTTGAAATAGTATGAGCTTTGGGGCTGGAGAGATGGCCTAGCTGTTAAGAGTTCTTACTTTTCTTTCAGAGGACCCGGGTTCTTTCCCCAGCACCCACATGGCTGCTGAGATCTGTCTGAATCTCCAATTCCAGGAGAACTCCAGTTCCAGGGGAATCCGATACCCTCTTCTGACCTCCGCGGCATTGCACGACACGGGTGCACAGACTTGCGTGCAGACAGTACATTCATACACATACAGAAATAAATAAAATAAGTTAAATAAAATTTAAAAAAGAAATAGTATGAGCTTTGAAGGTAAGGGCTCATACTACCTACCCAGGCCACAACCAATCACCCCAGCCAGAAAAAAGCAGTGCAGACACTTGAGAACTTACTTTGGGACGGCAGCCCAAGCCTTTTTCAATCGATAGATGGAATTAGACTGCAGTGCGGAAACGATGGCCCTCAAGGAGGAAAAATTCTTCAGGATTCTACATTCCTGTAAGGGGTGTGATTAAGACATAAAAGGCATTTAAATATCAATATTACAGTGAGTTGGTCGTTTCCTGTGTAAGAGGTATCACAGCTGCTATGAATTCTTACTACTGAACAGGCAGCTGTATAAATACTGCACATCAAAAAGTGGCTCCTTCCTCCCACCCCACTCACCAAAACACTTTATAGATTTTGGCACTGTGTGCTTGTTTCTCTCCCTTTAATATATTTTTTGCGTTGTTGTTACAGTTTTATAGTTTCCAGTTTTCCCAGTAAAAACATGAGTAGTGGTGAGAGAGTGGGGCTATGCTAGAGTGAGCAACTTTCTTCTACTGAAAGCACACACATGCCCTAAAAATACACATGAAGGCTCTGTAGTCTTTAGGCCCTCCAAAGCAAGCTGGGCAGCAGCCACTCCGAGCTCAGAGGGTATCAAAGATCTCATGGCCTGAGAGGTGTATATAACTTGGCAATAAAAATTCACCACAAATTGAACTTCGGCTTTTATGCTTTTAGCCAAGGGGGAACATTTTTATACACATTCATTTGGTTTCAAGTTGGCTTGTCCCACAATCGTAAACATTCAGAAACACCTCAAAGCTTCCAAAATAACTTGGGCTTTTAAAATAAGATTCATTTTAGCAATGTTTTAAAACAAAATAGAAAGAGAACAGGAAACATTTCTGAGTAGGGAGAGTGTCTCCCTTCTTAAACTCACTGATTGAACAGTCAGCAATCCTGGAGGCAAAAAGCCCATCAAATATTAGAACCAGTAAAATAGGAAGAGGGTCCCATTCTTGGCTGGCCTGAGGGTGTGCTCATATAGGGTAAGTGGACTACACCTCAGTCAGAGAAGATATTCAAGTACATGAGAGTGAAATGCATCCATGTTTTAGAGCTGAGTGTCTCACATTAGTTCATGTCGGCTTCATGCAGAACACCTGGGCATGAGGGCCCAGAGTGACTGTGCATCAATGCGAACTGCTTCAGGGATCATCTTACTAAGCAGCACTCCCCTTGACTATGAAGAAGTTATCCAGTCTGGTATGCCAAAATCTGACTACTGAAAACCATTCCAAACAAATCCTCAAACATTTCCTTTAGAAGTAAATACCAATGTATTTTATAAAAGCCATGCCCTCTTTAAAGGTGTCTCAATGTTCCCCTTACTTAGAAAGAAAGGGGGGGTGAGAGGGAAGAAGTGGACAGGGAGAAGCACAGAAATACAGAGAAACCCATGAGAAAGAAAAGGAAGGAGGGAAGGAGAGAGGGAGGAAGGAATGAAGGGAGAGAGAAAAAGGAGGGGGTGAAGGGAGAGGTGTAGTGTTGCTGTCTGGAAACCAAACTTATGAGAGCATGGTTCAACAAAGGTTCAGAACCCCAAAATTATGCTCTAAAAGTCAGGAAATTTGCAATAAATAAAGACACTCAGGCACAGATATATCATGTAAGTCATAATAAACATATGGAACACATTACTCAGTAACAGGCTTAAGCTAGGGGTTAAAGGGAGCACAAGAAGCATCCAGTCCCATTTTCTAGAAAAGGAGGTGTCTTCCAAAAGATGTGATACAAGAGCAAAAAATGTAGCACCAAGGCCAGGCCAAGAAAACACACCCATATTAGGTCAGAAATATTTTCTACATGTAAAATTAATGTCATTGTTTCAGTAGAAATTGACTGTGATGAATGAAGGAAGAATAAAATAGACCTTGGCAGGAAACCACCTGTATGCTGTGTTATTTTATTAAGTTATCCTACACAATTTCAAGAGACATAACAGATTCAGCATTAGGGGAAAACCACTACCATATCAAGGATGACAACTCTTGGCCCTTTTGCACATGCTATGGGATATGGAAGGTACTTCAAATTATTTAAAGTTTCATTATCATATAAATGCATAATTGATATTTAACTTTGATTGAAGTCATTGTTTGAGCCACACCATGCCCAACACAAGATGGCATGTTCTTGCCATGGACTGTCTACAATGTTCAATGGATCCAAGCATATTTTCTAACAATTCTAAGAAGAAAAAATTCCATGGTAATACCTGACTCCTTCAAAACTTTTTTCCCACTTTTTTGTTTATTTATTTAGGACAGGGTCTCCCTGTAGCCACAGCTGCCCTGGAACTCACTATATAGACCAAGCTGGACTTGATCTCACAGAGATCCACCTGCCTTTGCCTCCTGAGTACTGGAACTAAAAACATGCACCACCATGCCCAGCTCTCACAATTATTTTTTGTGGAAAATAAGCTCAATTTAGAAGTATAAGTTGCTTATGTAACTTTTATGCTTTGCTTCTTAAATGTTTTTTTTTTCCAGATGCTAGAGTTTCTGAAGTAATGGATCATCTTAAATACTCAAAACAAGACAAATTCTCTAGAACAGATATGACCATCAAAAACAAGAAAAGAAAATATTAAAAATGTGGGCATTGTGTCCTACAGACTGGTTACATACCCTGGAATATAAACTAATGAGGTATTTACATAATGATATTTTCACAATCATTTTTGCTGATATAATTTCTTCTTGACTTAAGAAAACCTTTTTAATCTTCCAGCACCCAAAATTCTAGCAATATAATTCAATTCAATATATTCAATATAATTTTACTTGATATATTTGTTCCTGTAGTATTCTTTGATCACCCCATTTAGAAGTAACTTCGCCCTCTCTCATGTCTACAATATTTATAGTGTCAGCTTCTCTCCTGCCCAGGCTGAGGAATTTCAGTAAGTCTGGCTCCTGTACAGCTAAATCAACTGTGTTCTATCTTGTTATATTCCTAAAGTATGCAATATTGTAGCTCTATGTAGTAGAAGCTTACAAAATATGTGACCAACTAATTGAATACTGTCATTTTATCTACATGACATTAGTGGCTCCAAGAGACTAGACTCTGATCCTCGGCAGAATGTAATTCATATCTGGGAACTCCAGTCTGAATTAATAAGGGATCAGAAAGACCTCATAGTAAAGAAGGATCTGGTGAACCACCTTGATCTCCTTTAGAAATGTGATCAAGAACTGTGAGGATATACCAGCTCTTTAAGTCCACAAAATATGCAATCTCTCTGTGTATTGGGATGGTGCATGGGTAATTATTCTGGGGTGAAGATTGGTTTATCTGGCACACAGACCATGGGTTTATATTTGTTAAATATGAAATACCATCCTCAGATAGGTTTCTCACCCTGTGGAGAAATAGAAAGGAAAAAGCAGAGGTGTGGAATATGCAGGGAAAGAAGTAGGCAGACCAGTGGCTGTTGTTGATCCTGTTACCATTGTTTTAAAGAGGAAAAAAAAAATGATCATGAGGCAAAGCAGGTGACTTTTTTCTTACTTTAAAACAGTAGCCAAATGGTGGTACATGCCTTTAATCCTAGAACTTGGGAGGCAGAGGCAAGTGGATCTTTGTGAGTTCAAGACCAACCTGGTCTACATAGCGAGTTCCAGGACAGCCGGAGCTCCAGGGAGACCATGTCTCAAAAAAGACCAAAAAAGGGGGCTGGAGAGATAGCTCAGCAGTTAAGAGCACCGACTGCTCTTGCAGAGGACCCAGGTTCTATCCCCAGCACCCACATGGCAGCTAAGAACCGTCTGTAACTCCAATTCCAGGAGAACTCCAGTTCCAGGGGAATCCGAGACCCTCTTCTGACCTCCACGGCATTGCATGACACAGGTGCACAAACCTACATGCAGATAGTACATTCATACACATGCAAAAATAAATTTAAAAAAAATTTTAAAAACAAGAAAAAAAAAAAAAAACAGTAGCAACAACAAAATCCAGTGGGTCTGTATATCTAGTTTTCTGACTACATGATAACCAAATGGCTATTCCATTTAAACAGAGTGGAGTTGTCTCTACCTACCAAACACAAAGATGTTTAAAAAGATAATTACGTGAGCAATGTTAATCCACTTCTCGATGATTTTGGCTCTCTGCTGAGTTTTCAGTTCTTTGCCCCACAGGACGGTGCTGACGACACATTTGGTGAGGGTATTAAACTGCGAGATGGTGGCACGGATCGTAGGAGCCAAATGTTTGTTTTCCTTCTTATCCCTCTGAGACCAAATGCAGCCCAGGCAGTGGTGAGGCACTACTTTCTTAAATAGTTGCTGGAACAAAAGAGGAATTGGCATTAAGGAAAACACAGACGCTTTATGCAGCACAGCACAGCATCTAGGCATCTGAAAATTGGTACTTCATGAATGGATGAATACTATTTCTCTACTTGACTTGCCTCATGGAGTGCATCTCAACAGACAAAAGTAAATAAGTAATATATTAATAGACCAGAAAGGCCTATGTGATCATTTAATCTGCTTAACTGAGCAAATAAGAACACAATGACCAAAAGAAAATTAAAATGGCCAAAACCATTTTGACTTACTTGCCTTGCACAGAAAGGAAAGGAAGAGCTCAAATAAAATCTGTGCTAATGATAGAAGGCAGGGAAGGCTACAGTTATCACACCCTGGACACTCATGCAGGGTGCTCTCAGACCACCTGAAAAGTAATCCACAGGACAGCACATGCCACGTCCTGCATTGTCAATGTCACCCATTCTTCAAAATAAAGAAGAAGCAAAGAGAATGAGAAAAACTCCACCTCACATGGCAAAAGGAAGAAGGAGGAACTCAAGGCCTGGATTTCGGATCTTTAATCGAGCTAACAAGCAGGGTGTTTTCACTTTTCCCTATGCTACCAGCTGTACAACCAAAAGCTGGTTGAAGTCATTTTCATTTTTACAGCTCAATATAAGATGTACATGAGTTTGTATGAAAGAAAGCTAGGCATATTTACTCCACATGTACTAGTCAACTTTCAATACTTTATCTGCCTGCTTATTCAGTGGAAACTCTGATGCTCTCTATGCTCCAAGTATGGCACAGCTAAGTACGTGCAGAAGAGCTAAAGACATTCTGATAACTGCTGACTCTTTAACTGGTGTTTACCAGCGAATTCAGAACTATGAAATGTGACAGACATAACTGCAAATGTACAGCACACAAAAAGAGTCAACCTTCAGGAGTGTGGAAACGCACATGGACACAGGCAGCCAGACATGGTCACATGTGGATTCAATGAATTTACTTTACCCTAACTTATGCCTTGACCCCTTTACAATCCTCTAAATAAACGCTCAGCTCTTGAAATATTTATGAGTCTAAAGGGCGAGAAATCCCAGCAGAACGGGGTAGATTTTGTTTCACTAGGATTAGAATTCTTACTTCCCTCTATGGCTTGGGCTCCAAGGAAAAATGCACCTTCACCCAGGCTTGAATTATTCATGCAGTTGATTCACACAGCATCTGAACTCTGCCGTCGTAAGCAGATTCTCTCAAGAGTTCAAAAGGACTTCTATCTCATTACCCAGTGTTGCCTACCACCCTCTCTGGGGCACCAGTGCTGTCACTACCCCATGTTTTAAGTGGAAACACATCTGACACATAGCACAAAGACATACTGCATCCATGTAGGTCAGCTGCTCTGCCACCAGATCCTCTGAGAAGCATGTGAATTCTGCTGACCCGCTCTCCAGTTCCTCTTCCTCTTCCAGGCTGAAGGAGATGGTGTTGAGAAGCCCATCTGTTCAGACACAGGGAATCGAATCAGTAACTGGGTGCCTCTCCATGTGGCTTGTTTGTGAAGTCAAGCTATGCTTCCTTCACTTAGGAAGAAGAGGGCTAGCCCTTTAGAAACTCCACAGGCAGAGAAACACAAAAACAATCTAGCCGAGCCACATGGAGGGGGTCTAATCCATTTGTTCTTTTGTTATTAAGCTCAGAGGCCTCATGTTGTTCTTGACAAACCACCCAGAGGTCAGCCAGGTGAAGACTGCAGCAGCAAAGCTGGACATAAGGGCTGACCCTCGTCTAGGCTCCCGCAAAGTTCTCCATCACTACTGGGATGAATCCAGCTGATTCTTACCCTCCAGCCACAAATTCTTAATTGTTGGGCCACTTAGAACTAGCTTAAAAGACTATGCATGAAAGCAGGCCAGGTCTTTGCAGGGAGGATGGGCCTTCTTTCAGAAACGTGGATGAAGCTCTTAGTACATTAAAAATATTAAGCAACCTCAGACATCCAGAGTCGTTTTCAGCTTCTGCCTGAAGTATACATGAAGCAGTAGAATGAATTTAGACTAAAGTCACTGGAACCTTATTTATGTTAAGGTCAACAATTAGCAAGTTACAAGGTGGGGGGGAGGGGCGGGGTACAACCTGAAGAAAGCAAAGAAAATCACTACCCAAACCTCCATTTAAGATACAGAAGAAGCCAGGCATGGTGGCACACACCTTTAATCCCAGCACTCAGGAGGCAGAGGCAGGTGGACCTCTGTGAGTTCAAGGCCAGCCTGGTCTACACAGTGAGCTCCAGGCCAGCTGGGGCTACAGGGAGACCCTGTCTCAAAACTACCCCCAAAAAAGAGAAAAAGACACAGAAGAGCCCAGAACCTACACTGAGTCTTCCAGCATGCGCTTCCAAAGACAAATTGGAGACAGCTTGGTCTGCATCCCTAGCCTCCCCTCACTGAAATCCTCTAATTCCTGGATCAACCCCCTATACAGTTCTCAGTCTTTTCCCCAACAGAGCTGTTCTTGAGGAAATCTCATTCCATTCAATTACATCCTAGCAGAAATTCAACTGTGTGCTGATACTCCCCCAGAATGGTTTTTATTTTGAGCCTTTCCTTTGTAGAATGAAGGACATTTTAAGGCAGTTTAGATCAAGTTGAGGTAGCTTTTTCTAAATTCCCATGGGAAAGGGGGTACTGAGAGTGAGCCCTACGCCACTGCCCTGTCAGGGTACCACACGATGCCTGCCTACTCTCGTGGCAGGGCCATGTCTTGAAGGCTGCCCCTGGACCTCAGAGTTGAAGTCAGGTTGAAGTCTGATGTTAACGGGGTAAGGTTACTACCAGGAAAGGTAGAAAGGTATTACCGCCTATTTCTGGACGCTGGTGGAGTAACATGAAGAAGTACACGGTAAAAGCTGAAAGGCCACAACATGGAGTGCGTTACAGAAGGAGCTGCTGTCAGCACTTTTGCTCTACGCAGCCTGGTACTCTCTCATCGATGGAGAAATATGAAATTTAGGGATGTTAACCAAAGGTTCAAAGGGGCCTTTCATCCTCTTGTCAGCTACAATACATCTTAATATAAGCAAAGCAATGCAGACACTGTCCCATTTCAGCCAAAGGGGCATACAGGCTAAGGCTTGACCTCATTCATTTGAACTCTTGTGGTCTGGTATACACCTAAAAGGTCACTGTATGTGGCGATCACGTGACCCTAGGCTCTGGGACCCCGCCCACACCTTCCATGTGCCAGCTCCTGACTCTTCCAGGCACAGTTTTACTTTAGAAAACATACAGGAAAGCTTGGCTGCCTCCTCCAGTGTGAGACGGAGAACGCGCGGGGACCAAGTTCCCGCTCTCCTCTCCAAGACTGGCTTCCTGTGCTTCACAAACAGGGCCCGGAGCTTTCTTGATTCCAATTTCCCAAACTTAGAAAAAGATTCATTCTTGGATACTGCCTAAAAGTTTTTGTAAAGTCAGCCCACCTCTCTCTTCCCTGCCTCTGCCTGCCAAATGAGCTCTGCCCTCCAGTCCAGTGCTGGAGACAACCAATGACTGGTCGCACCGGTTCCCCAATTAGGCATGGAGCCAGGGGCAGCCCCAGTTGGGGAAAGCTGGGCTCCAGCACAGCATTTTCCACAGCACAAAGCCAGGCGGGAGGCCCTGAAGGGAGCTGAGGTCCAGCAGCTGGAGGAGGCCCCTGGTATCCAGGCATTCCTGGCAGATGAAGTCATCTGAGATATAAAGCCTTTGGCAGTCAGCGCCTAATGATGCAATTGCATTCCCCTTCCCTGGTCCCCCGTACGTAAAATGTTCAACAGGTACTGAGTGGAATTTAGTCACTATATTTTCTTTGGCGCTGCGGCCCCATCCCTTATCTGCCCTAGGACCCATTTCCTTTCCCTCACTGAGGAAAGCAGGTATTACTTCAGGGAAGAGCCTGTCAGAAGCTCCAAGTGGGTCAGCTACCACGGAAACTGTTACCCAGCATCCCTTGGAAAGGATCAATCGTCATGCTGGGAACCTGTTTGAATTTCTTTAGAGCCTGATGGTCCTACAAACCCTATGACCGGCACTGGCAGTGTCCCTTTGTCCTGGAAAACATAAGGTCAACCTCAAATAGGAAAAAACAGCCTTGGAAACTTCCTCTGATAAGGCCATTAGAGACGCTAACCGATTGCCGGTAATCTGCACTGCCAGGGGACACATCACAATGATGCTTTCTAGGCTGAAGGAGAAACACCTCCAAGCTCCTGGGAGGGAGGGAGGGAGGGAGGGAGGGAGGGAGGGAGGGAGGGAGGGAGGGAGGAAACTGGGCTTGAATCCTTCCTTGCCTGCTGGTTGTTCTGGTGGGTTTACATTTGATAGATATGTTAGGCCGAAAATAAAAAGTCAATTCAGGTTCAACATGCCACATACTGACATGAGAAGGTTAAAGAAAACTGCCAAGGAAACGCTCTTCTTGGTAGCAGAAGAAACCCCAGGAAATTACTTAATTTCTTTGAGACAGTTCAACAATTTAATCTGTAAAATAATGGAGCCAGACTAGGTGGTCTTGAAAAATCCCTCTAAAACCTTAAGGCTCTAAAGCTAGCAGTTCAATAGTTTTACACACACCCCAATTTTCCAGCAGTGCATCCCTAAAGCACCACGGTTTCCTGTTCTGCCAACAACTGGACAACTTCCACGCTGAAGAATCCAAATGTAGCTTTTCCCTGGGCCCAAACAGGTACTCACTGTCGGTATCCACGTCTTGTTTTTGGAACTGCTCAAGAAGGTTTTGTGCTCTTCTCTCTGGGTCAGAGCCGGGCATCATCCGTCTGAGATAGTCCAGCAGCTTCTGCAGGCAAGGGAAGTGAGGGGGCTCCCGGAAGTCTTCTGCACACTGGTCAAGCCAGGCCCTCAGGATGGAAGCAATAGCACTAACAACAAGAAATGAAAATTCATTACACCTCAATGCCTATGGGGCCCAAGACAGGCTCTGGACCCCAGGGCCGAGTCCAGTGTGCCCAGGCAAACCTGGGAGGGTGGTCAGCAGGTAATATATCCACAAGTTCCTGGAAACACCAGTGAATGTAAAGTTCCTGAAAATAAGTTAACTCCATGTGACAGCTGGAGCAGGGAGGGGGACTGCGAGCATTTGGTTGTTGTTTAAATAGAAATCTATACTTTGGAAACTCCAACCAGGACAGAAAAAGGGGCAGCAGAAGCATTAGTAAGCTCCCAAAGTAGTTTCAGAGCAATTTGTACACAACCGGGCCATTAGGATGGCAAGACGATGGCTGCCGAGCCTGGTGACCGATCCCCAGGCCATATGGAAGGAGAGAACCTACTTCTGCAGGTTATTCTCTGATCTTTACATGAGCTGTGGCACACATACAACACACACACACACACACATACATATACATACACACACACACACACACACACACACACACACACACACACACGAGATAACTGGCTACCATCAGGCCAGAAATCCATTGGGTGAAAGGAATTGTCTGAGTTTGGAAAAAATCAATTTGTAAGTTTAATCTTACAAACATCAGCAGTGCTTCAGCTGAGCACCAAAGCTGACCTCATAAATTTATCCCTTTGTTTCTCGTATTGCAGTGAGGTGAACATGACTCAAGTGGGAAGAACAGTAGGGGAGAGAAGTCAGGTCTTTGAAAGATAAAAGGAAAAAAAATGGTAAGCCAGACTAGTGTGAAGTGTGAAGCAATTTCTCCCAACAGACACACAGGGTCTACACGCAGGGTGCAGAGCACAGGGAGTCAGGGCCATTGTCTGTGCTTGGCTTCCTCAACTCATCACTAAAGACACATGGGTGCTGTCTTCTCCCCCCAGGAAGAGTCAGAGCAATGACATATAAAATGTTGGGAGTACTACTACTCTTCATGTTCAAAGAAGACTTCACAGGCACTTCTGAGTCAGGCACATGCCTGGCTGTGTCTCATGTCAAAAAAACAGATACTCTGCCTCCTTAACTCCATAGCCCCACAGCCAAAGAATATTCACTGATGATGACTCAAGAGATGACAAATACTATCAAGTCACCCATGTATATTCCATTGGCAGAGAAACCACACCTCATCTAAGCTAAAGGTCTGAGTGACCAAACTCTTTCAGACATAAAATAGTATGTGTGTGTGTGTGTGTGTGTGTTGGGGAGAGGTTTATGGGTGTATACACGTCAAGGTTGGTTAACCTTGGGTGTCTCTCCTCATAAACCACCCATCTTGCTTTTCAAGGCAGGGGTATCTTATTGGGATGTGGGGGTCACAATTAGGCTGGACTGGCTGGGTACCCAGATCTAGGAATCCTCCTGTCTCTGCCTCCCCAGAACTGGGGTGGTCCAGCTTTTTTTTTTAACGGGTGGGTTCTAGGGATCCAATTCAAGTTCTAATGCTTATTCAGCAAGTACTTTACCAACTGATTGTCACCACAGCCCCCCAAAATGCTGTTTAACAGACTGAGGCTACAATTGACTGGTGCAGCATATGCCTAGCACACACAAGGTCCTGCATGTGGTCCACAGTACTACAAAAACGGGGAAAATTTAAAGACAGAAAAATTTTTAAATTACACTTATCTAATTGTACTTCAAACAAATTGTTTATCTAATTAAAAAATAGAAGTTATTATCCATTACGTGAACCTCCAAGATGGGCTTTAACAGGTAAGTTTTAACTTTCCTATGACAATTTCATCCCAAATAGTCAGACTATAATCAAGGCATAATGGGACAAAAGCCCATTAAAACTGTGCTAAAGAGCTCAAGCCCAGGCAGAAGCAATGCTGATGCGCTAGCTGTTTTCACTCCTGTGTAGATCGCTATCTCACTAATGTGGACTAATGGCATTTGGAGTTGTGATACTCAGTTATCTACATGAAAGTAAATGACATAAAGCCATCAAATAATAGAAATAATTCAGTACCCTAATCTTTTTTTTTTTTTTTTTGGTCTTTTCGAGACAGGGTCTCCCTGTAGCCCCAGCTGTCCTGGAACTCACTCTGTAGACCAGGCTGGCCTTGAACTCACAAAGATCCACCTGCCTCTGCCTCCCAAGTGCTAGGATTAAAGGCGTGCGCCACCACGCCCGGCCAGTACCCTAATCTTTACTCCAGATTAAGTGATACTATAACCAAATCTAGATATTAAAAACAAATCCCTTCTAGAAAGCTGGTAGAAAGGAATCTAGGCTCTGGATTAAAGTGAAAAGACAAAAAGGATGGAATGAGGACCCCGAAGCTGTGTTGTATCTGCTCTCTTCACAACTATTAACTACTGAATTTTTTTAGATGATTAACAGTCAGTATTCCAGTAGGCACTACTAATTGGACTCAGCAGATTACAAGGAAAAAGAAAGGGACAGGACATGAAGAGGACAGGTGGGAGGGATCTGTAGGGAGTGGGAAGGGGGGTTCAGGTGGCTGGGATCAAAATATAGTGTATGCATGTATGAAACTGTCAAAGAATAAGTAAACATTCTAACAAATTAAGTCATCATCTTAATGTTTAATTTTTATATAAAATATGACTTTATCTGTGAGTAATTCACTTTCCTTTTGATAGGCAGCGAGTCCAGAACCATGATGGGTGTGTATCTGGGGTGACAGACCACAACACAGAAAACCACATATCAGCTTGAGTGCTACAAAAGAACTTTTCTAATTCTTAAAATAAGGGTTATTTGATCCATTTACTAGAGCTCCCTTGATATGAATTTTTGAATACAGCCTTTCAATGATACGGATGAAAACACAGGTAAAAAGATAGTAATTTCTATTAAAATAAAAAGAGGAGTGTCTAACAAGGAGGCAATATCCAGTGAGTCCCTCAGGATTTCTTAACAACTTCCACGCAGAAATCCAAATTTTCAAGCCAGGTGTGGAGGCTCACACCTGCAATCCCAGTACTCTGGCAGTTGAGGGAGAGAGAGGACTGTGTGAGTTCAAGGTCAGTCTGGGAGTGAGTTCAAGCTCAGCCTGGGTTACATGCAAAACCTTGTCTGTCCTACCTCTAAATGAAGAGCTGTAGGAGGTCAATTCATGCTAAGGGAGGGAGGATCAGTTCCCCCCACCCACGGATTCGCTCCCTGAGAAGTTACCTAATCCACAGTGCACAGCCCTAAACACAAGCACACAGGAGTATCACTAACGACTCCGTGCGTTACATCTAGGTGTGTACGCATGTGAGTATATAGAAGAATAACAATCAAAGAGGAGAAGAAACAGGGAGTGAGAGAGAGGCCATGAGAGAAGTGGAGGGGGTGGAGGGGATGAAGGTAATACAAATACAATACCCACACGTGAAATTCTCAAAAAATGTAGGCATAAAAGAAAGACAAAGAGGGGGAGAGAGAAGAAAAGGTGAGAAGAAAAGAAGTGTTTAGTTATGAGTAAAAGTCACTGATATTGAGAGATTATTTACGGCTTAGCTGATTATAAGTTAATTTTAAAATTACAAAACTGATCACTTATTGTGAAAAGAGTAACTCTTTGGGGCTAGAGAGACGTCTCAACAATTAAGAGCACTAGTTGTTCTCACAGAGGACCCAGGCTCAGTACCCACCACCTACACTGCAGCCACAACCACCCATGACTCCAGTTCCAGGCCACCACATGCATGCGGAGTACTTACATGGAGGCAAAACACTCACATAAAATACAAATAAAAATTTTAAAGAGTAAATCTCACAAATGTATATAAACTAAAAAGCAAAATACATACTGCCCCTTCATTCTAACCTTATTCTCATGACATTAGTTTACAATATGTCCTTCCAGACACTTTTGTGGCTATATACACATATTTAAATCTTTAATATGCAAATATAAGTCAACTTTTTTCACTTATCAGTACGTTCCAAACACCTCCACTCACTGCCTCTAGTACTATCTCGCCATTTCTCATGAACACGATGTTCTGCTACATGGCATACATAATTACTCTAAGGATTCTTCCACTGGCACACAGATATTTAAGTAATTTTCAGGTTCTTATGGTTGTAAACAATTATAAAATGTGTGTCTTGGTTTTCATCTGTGTATATGTGTGAGTAGTTGTGCAGAGCTTGTGTATGTGGAAAACTGCAGTTTCAGAAGGACTAGAGAGAGCCCATTCTGTCCTCCTCAGTCTAACACTGTCAACTAGCTCTGGTAAACAACAAGTTCCTCAGTTTACCCTTTGTGTCAGTGACCTTCCTGCTGCTTAGCCCAAGGAGGTTCTGAGAGTTCACCACAAATACAGACACTGAACTTGCCTGGCAAAGCATTTTCACACAAAAGAGGAATAGAGGAGGGAAGAGGGAGTGTGGTGGGGGGGGGACACCCAGGAGCAGCACAACCAAAAGGGGCAGACCCCTGCCCTGTCAGCAGTGTTTCTCAGCACGCCAGGGAGGGAGGCTTTCTGGAAAGGCCTGGACTCTTGCCCAAGGCTCACAGTAGCTTTATGTTCGGCAGGCCTGAGAAGTAACTTTCTGTTCTTCATATACTAAGCAGCAAATACAAATGCAAACTGTTAAAAATCCATAGAGGAAAGCAACATCACAAAATTAGGACCAACGCACACACACACACACACACACACACAAAAAAAAAACAACTAGGGGACGGTGGCTTTTCCATTTTCTTCTGCTTGGCTCCACTCCTAATGTAATTTATATAGTAACCAGAATTGAGGGGGAAGATTATAGAAGCTTACTAGGAAGGAAAATCCTGGTTTGAGGTCACAAATGCATAGAAAAGGTATGCCTGCTGACTGGAGAAGTCACTTGTCCCTGTGCATAAAGAAAAGTAGAGAGAAGAAAAGCACAGTTCCTTACAGGTAGTGTCATCTGCCAACTCAGGGACTTTGCTTCTAGCTCCATTGACCCCGAACTGGAGAAGGAACAGAAAACACCTGCTTCTGATCGATTATGATGTCAAATGACATAACATCAACAGGACCTTCTGAGATACTTCCAGAGAGATACAACTGATAGCACTCTTACAATGATCTGCCAAAAGTCACAAACGGAAGAGACTGAAAAGATAAAATGGTTCAGGGGGATCAACTCATGAAAATCAATTCAAAGAATTTGCTACCTATCATAGAGAAGGTGACACAGTGGGGAGACCACACCACAACCAATGTGACTTCAACATTGCTGGAAGATGGTCACGAGAAGGTCACTACTACAAACAAATTCTGTATAACACACCCACACACACACACATACACCCCACACACACATACACATATCCTCTCTAAGGTCACTCTAGGACCCAGCAGTTCAAAAACCATCAAACTAGAATACTAATCATATGACTGCAGTCTTGATGATTTGTGAAGAGGGCAGGAGTACTTTCTGAAACAACGTGGAAATATTAAGATTGTGCCACAGTCTACAATTAAGGAGGAAAGTTTGTGCATGGCTTCCTTTTCCAAAGCAACTCTTGATGGATTGTGGAGCAGAACCCCTCAGTCCCAAAGGGAGGTTTGAATCTGAGTAATCATGCCAGGTATATAGCCAGAGGCAGCAGCCACCTCTGCTGACAGAGGGGACAACCAGCATAGTGTATTCTACCATCACCATTCCTTGCAATAAACACCTTTGCAACCTATAGGGAAAGGGAAATCAGCTCAGATATCAATGTGTGGAGCCTGATGTGGCTTCCAAGACTGTTCCTTTCAGAAAAGAGACCCTGGGGAAAATTGACTGACTAAACCAATATTATTAAGTACCCTTTAGTTTTCATATTCTGAAAAACTTATTTATCACATGATAAATGTCACAATACTTGGGGGGGGGTGGGCACGAGGGATCCTTGAAAGCATTGAGCTTCAGAGGGAACCTGGTCAAGTCAGAAGGGTCTCCCGGAGAGCTGAAATCTTACAGACAAGGAGTGAGTGGGGGTGAGTGGGGTATAAGCCAATGTCCTGGGGTGAGACAGCCAAGCACTAGGGGACTTGAGACCAGAAAGAGAGGGGAGGAATGTGGCTTGGAGACAAACAGGAGTTCTGCTCGCTGACTTCTCTGCAAGCACGAGTCACACTTGGTGACACCTGGTTAGAAGGTAGTGGACAGATGCCTTGGCAGAGAGGCATGGAGAAATGGCACAACATCTCCAGCTACTGGGGGCCTTTAAGCATGCAGCACACAGCCAGAGGAGCTGACGTGAGCATGAAAACAGCAGGTGTGCTTCAAGAACAGATTTTAACATACACAGAGATTGTAGGTAAATGTATTAAATTATCCTAACATTCCATAAATGACTAAACACTCTAAAATCGTTAAGTTTAATAAGAAGTTTATGAGGTATACTTCCCATGATGTGTGATTGCCAAGCCAAGAAATAGGATTACCACGACAAAAGGAATGACACTGCCCTTTATAGTTCTTTTCCTGCCACAAAAATAGATTTGAGATAACTTATTGTGCTTAATAATCATCAGAAGATAACACAGGGAACATTTTTGAAAAGCAGCAAGATGTTTTCCTATTCTAGCACATTCTCTAAAAACTTGATCATCTCCTCATGCAATGAGAAAGTAAGAACCGAGTGCAGTGTGTGAGCCTTGTAAGGAGCATGGCTGTGGCTTTGCCAAGCTCTGCTGGTGGGATCCATTGTACTTTGTCCTGCAGGGAATGAAGGCTAATCAACCTTGACCCTGACTCAGCCAGACCCTCCACCTTGCTCTCCGAGTCACGGAATGGTTTTCCTCTGTTTCAGGGAATGTTTCCAGATAAAGGCTGCGTCTGAGACCTGCAGCAAGATGGTTTCCCAGATGAGAAAGAACAAAGAAGGTGCAGAGCTTCTTCTCTTTCCCCCTCTGAGGAGTGGAAACATTACTATCTGGACTTGTCAGGGTCATCTCGCCTTGTCTTCTTGTACTTTCCATTGTTACATTGTGGTTTGTGGTTAAATAAGGAATAGAACACTGTAAGGGGAATTGAAGGAGGGACTGAGATAGGGCCTGAGAAAATAGATGCAAACAGAGCCAAAGTCAAGATCTAAGCACCAGGAAGCAAGGACAGTGGCCAGTTAAAGAGAAACCACCTCAAGACTAGAGGAGGAAGGAAAAAATCTGATGGGAAGATACTCAGAAATACTGAGCAAACAGTGGCAGACCAGGGTAGGAGTGGGTAAGATGAGCCTGAAACCCGCTACCCAGAGTCAAGGTTACCTACACATCTGTTTTTCATTTCCACACTAAGTACTTAAGAGAAGCATTTTCATTTTTATCACAGGGGAAGAAAAAGAAGCTACACAGTGTAAGAATAAGACCTTGATGAAATCCAAGCTCTTTTACTTATTCACTGTGTGTCCTTGGATATGTTCCTTTAACCCCTAGGCTACTCTTCTGCAAATAGAGTAACAGTACAGAGGGTCATTAGGAGGAGAACTTAGAGGTGCATACTGTGTTTATCATGGACGCTGTTCTTACTAAGCAATCAATAACTTTTAGCTATTATTAGAAAAGAACATCAGCGGCAAGCTACCAAATCATCATTTAGGGACCTTAATAACTCACTCTCCAGTTCCCCACTGTCTTTGAGAAGGGAGTTTACATGTTATAAATAGGCCTCTATTTAAAAATTTGCTGAAGTTCTCTATAGTTTTCGCCATAGAATGGAGTTTCCGTTGGTAACATCAGATGCCAGGAGGCACCAAGGGCAGGAAGCAAGCTCTCATTTGATGGGCCTAACTTGCTCTTCCTTGTTCTTTCCTCATGTCCTTCAAACCATCTCCTTCCCCAGGAAACAAGTCTAACTTCCACATTTCATAACAGCTGTTTGGAGACACTGCTTGGGTGTTCAGTCTATAATAAAGCAATAGCTGGGCAAAACAATGGGAATTAAAGGAAGTGAAGCCAAACAGAAAGACCACAGGGTAAAAACTGTCACCACAGCTTTACAACAATCTCATTCTTATGTACCACTGTGTTCTTAACCCTGTGAGATACCAGCAGGGCAAGGGGGAGCACAAGCAATCCCAACACCTGCTCCTAACTGGGAGGCCTGAGAGTCAAAGAGCCAGGTGGGAAGCTCAGTTTGCTATCTAACTCCAAATACCAGACGCAACACTGAGTCAGCTGCTTGATATTGGTCAAAGCACCCAAATTGGGCAAAACTTCAAAAAACGTGCCTGCGAAGTGAGGGCAGGGGCTCAGCACATTTGTGAGGGGAAGAAATGACGATGCAAGTAGCAGAAGATCCGACATGAGTGCAAACAGCAGATGGCGGCATCAGTGGGGGCCAAGGCCTCCTTGCTTTCACTGTCTAAAGGCTCACATGGAAATCCGTGTCTGGTCATGATGTCTGTTTACTTTTTTCTAACAGGTGAAAAATCCTGTCATGTCACTGGCTTTTCTTCTTTTTGAATCACTGATTTGAATTCAGTTTAAATCACTGATTTATTCTTCCTCGACTTACAGCATCCATCTCTGCTCCAGGACCCCCTGCCCACGTCCCTTCCGTGCACAGCTGGAGTGGAGTGTAAAATCCCACCATTTTCTTTTCTTTGTCCTGCATTTTAAAGATAACACTGGACTCTTCAGTTCGGCACAGTGCTCCTCCATTTCTCTTTTTTTACTTTCACATGATAAGCTTTAATTCTTCTAAAATGTGAAGGTTTGTTCTTGTTTTGTTATTGTGTTTACTTATTTGTTTGGAGTCTTTCTAAGACTGAGATATGTGTCCTTGGCTAGTCATGAACTTACAATTCTACCATTTCACATGCCAATGTTACAGGTTTATACCATCATGCCTAAGTTTGGTGGGGTTTTTTTTTAATCTCTTTTCTTTTATTGGATTTTGGATTTTTATCCCTCCTTTTCCCATTTTCCTTAAAATCACTCAATTTCAATTGCCTTATTAGGGCATTTGAATTTTCTGGAATGATTATTGACTGTAGACACTCTAGGAAGACTCTTGAAACATTTTCCACTATAATTTTCTTGGGCATTAATAATTATAGCCAACTTTCTTTAACTTTTCTTTAAAGTGGGCCCAATGACTTGGATTAATATTTTATATAATCTTTTGCCAAAAACTGAACTCTAGTGTCATTATCTGTAGTTTGGGGGAAGGATTATAAGAATGATATTTGTATCTTCTGAATGTGTAGAAATGAAAACAGAATGATTTCAACAATTTGAAGCATTGTGATGATAAAAAGAAAACAGAGCCTGGTGTTGCAGAAGGGAAGTGATGAGAGTCCACTGAAGAAAAGGAAACAGAAGCTAGCTATCCAGGGGAGCTTTTAATTTCTTTAAGTAAAAGTTGTATACATACATAGAGAACCAGAGAGAGAGAGAGAGAGAGAGAGCTCATACATTATATTTCAGAGAGTACAGGCTCATGACATAAAGCTCTACATGGCTGGTTACTAACCCTCCTTTATAGTTCGTTCATTTCTGAACCTAATGGTTACAATAAATTTGTCTTATGAAAAAATTCCTTTTCCTAACTGGTTCAAAATTTATTATTCTAAAAATCAGCATTTTATCATGTAAAACTGTCAGCGGGAAGGGTGCGGAGGCACAGGTGGAATGAATGGGAGCAGAAATATTTTCTGCTGTCACAGGAAGTCAGTTTCCTGATTCCCAAATAGTGACCACTTTAGGGATCCTATGGGGGGGGGGGGGGCATGGCCCAACTGTTCTCTACATCAGCCTAATGCAAACACCAGAAATTACTGTGTGGTAAAGGTCCTAACATCTGGAAGTCAGACATGGAGACAGAATTCTTGGCAACTGAAGACATTCTTGTTGAGGTTCCAGATACTGTGAAAAGCCTAAATAGGCCCACCCTGACCAGTCTGTTAGCTTTTTCAAATGCATGAAGAACACTAGTGAGGTGTGGCCCAGGACATCAGAAACCAATCCTTCATCTTGAGTGCTTCATTTGTATTTCCATATTTTCCTTTTTTAAAGTCCTCTGATAACTTGATTAAATCCATATTTACAAATACCAGGGAAACTGATAATTTGGTACACATGAGCTTATATGAAAAGTAAGGTTTCTCAGCCGGGTGTGGTGGCACATGCTTTTAATCCTAGCACTTGGGAGGCAGAGGCAGGCGGATCTCTGTGAGTTCAAGGCCAGCCTGGTCTACAGAGTGAGTTCCAGGACAGCTGGGGCTACAGGGAGACCCTGTCTCAAAAAGACCAAAAAAAAAAAAAGTAAGGTTTCTCCATGACTTACAGCAAAACTAAAAAAGACAAACCACTATCTGCTCATGGCTCATGGTTAAATCCAATAGTGACTCCCTTCAGTTTTCCCCAGGTCTGCCCCAAAGAAGGACCAGAATGTCACCAGCTTCCCACTCTGACTCCTGCCCACCTAGAATAACAAGGGAGCAGACTCAGGGCAAAGGCAAACAGCAAGCATGCCACTCCTGGCCTGGCTCCACCAGACCGCATGTCAGCTCTGATCTTTATAACCACAGAGAACAGCTCTGCTGTCACGACTCAATAGTAAGTAATCAAAGCCGGTCTCCTTTTCCTTCCCGTTTTACCAAGGCTGACTCTAAGCTTTTTAAAAGAGAAAAGCAGTGGGAGATAACTTCTCAAAAGTCTAATATAATATTTGCAATGCATCTCTGGTTTGGGTTTCTAAAAAATCAAATAATTTCATCTTAGAGACCACTGCACTCGGAAGGACTTCAGAGAGCAGACGCTCCAGGAGCTCATTTTTCAGATAAAGAATATGAAACTGAAGTGGCTGCCCGGGGTCTCCATGGCCGGGAAGGGACAGCACCAGCACGGAGCTGGGACTGAGCTCTGTGGGCTCCTACCCAGTGCCTTGGTCTCTGATCTCCCAGGCGGCTGGTCTTTGATTTACCTAATTATGAAAAGGAATGTGAATGGATAAATTTCCAGGTACGTCTGCTTAGATGTACATGTCAGTTTTCACTTGGGGACTACAGCCTCAACTCTGCAGCGGGGCTTCTTACTGAGGCCCTCATGACAGTAAGGGAGGGAAACCTTGTTCTGTACATTCTACGACATTCAGCATCATCTCTGCACTCTAGCCTGCAGATTCCAGGAGCACGCACCTCGCTCAAGCATAGTCAAAGTGTCTCCAAATTCTGGTCAAAGTCACCCTGCAAGAACTGGTGCCACATACCCCTGCCATCCGCTCATCTACAGGCCAGGGGGAAACCTTCACTCGTGGCTCCAGGTCTGGCAAGCGTCAGAGGCCTGGGCTGCTTGAGGAGTTTGTAGTTACATGTGGGTGGGAGAAGTCCTGCCTTAGTTTCCTCTCAGAAAACAAAGCAATGACCGCATGTAGAAACGGACATCTTCAGAAGGATAATCACAGGGGGAAAAAAAGAAAAGAAAAGAAAAAGGTAATGGTGACATGGAACAAAAATTAAGAAAAGGAGCAGAAAGAAATAAACAGGAAGGGAAAAGAAAGAGGTCACCAGAGAGAAGGGACTTTAACATTCCAGAGTCTGTGGGACAGAGCAACCTATTATAAAATAAAGTGGTATGTTTTCATCCAGTACAATTCTTTAAAAAGGCAACTCAGTTGGGTCAAGAACTTTCCACCAAGTCACTGTGAGGCTTTGGGAAGGGACTATTGTCCCAAGATGACAGACCCCTCAGGGGAGTTCTGTGTGAAGCTCTTTGTTAAGGCTTCATGTGCTTAAAACTCTAAAGCCCTTTAAAACAGCTTAGCCTGGAGTTTCACCCACGTTAGTGCTCTGAGTGTACAATGAATTTCAGTGGGACTTTAAAATAATGAACGCAGCTTTTCATATCCAGGGTACAATCAATTTTCTTAACTGCTACTTCCCCCAAACCTACTTAATCTCAAAACACCCCCTGGGAAACAGAAAGGCTCAGGGTAGGTTTCAGACTGCTACTCTTCTTGGGTATTCCGGGGGCTAACTGAATGGTAGCTCTAAATTTGACTCAGTTCCAATACATGTGGATGACAAAGTGCTTTGACTAAATCCACTCGCAGGTCTAGGGCATGGTTGGCTTGCCGATCACTCAATTTTTATGCTAGCTCTTCATTTGGATATACTTAACACCCATTATCAAAGATTTCACTTTTTTAAAAAAAAGTATTACTTTAGTAAGCTTATTTACATGGATAAACAAAAACAAATTTTAAACCCTTATGTTTTGTAAGCTTCTAAAGTGTTTAGGACTCACTTGAGGATATTCAGATGCAGATTCTAATCTGTAAGTTCAGGGTGGACCATGAGTAGCTTCATTAGATAAGCCTCCTGGAATCAGGCTGAGCAGCAGCCCCAAGTCCAACCCACCCTGGCGACTTCTCACACTGTCTGCCCCCTGCACAAACCTCCTATGGCTGACTGCCCACAGCTCACCAGGAGGAATCCAGGCCCTTCTGTGAACGATGAAAGCCCTTCGCAGTGTTAACACCAGTCTAGCTTCAACTCCACTGACTCTCCTGACTCGGATGCAGGCCGTGAGGCAGCACCAACAATTCTGTGTCTTTCTCGTCAATCCACGCACACGACCTTCTCCGCTCTGACCCCACCGCCCCAGCTCCCTGGAACTCCTCTTCCCACATCTGGGCTAACGTTTCCTCCTCCCTGCTCCCTCTGCTCCCCATACTGCTGATCTATTCTACTCTCTTCTCCCAGACTCTCTGTTTTCCTAACTCTAAACAGTAGAGGGAACCAGGGCCCAGTCCTCGGACCTTCTTTTCTCTTGTCTCTAGTCCCCCAGAGATCATAGCCAAAATTATGGCCTTAAATACCACCTATAAGCTAAGGCTGTCCAACAGTACACCACTGTACAGAAGGTTCCTCAAAACCAGACTCATCCAACCAACTCAAAATTAACATCTAATACTAACTTGCTGACACATACTCCCCACCAAACTTGATCCCCATTCCTAGTCTTGCTGGTCTCAGCTGGTCAAAGTGTAGCTCTTGGAAGCATCCTGGCCTCTTCTTTGTCACACAGGCCATCTATTTAGCATATCCTGTCAATACCTTCAAGATTTCTGCAGACACAGAGCACATCCAACTGTCCTTCCTTGAGCCCTGACTACCATGGCCCTTGCCTGGACCCTCATAAAGGTCCTAACCAGGCTCCCTACCAGACGGCACTGTCTCCACTGCCAATCTACTTTCCACAGAAATCCTATTAAACTGTACCTGAGGATGCAGCACTTCCTCAAAACCTTCTGTGTGCATTTTACCTTCCCTGGAAAAAAATTCAATGCCTCCCCAAAGTCCTTCACATTCTCCTTTGACCTTCATCTCTCAGCACTACCTCATGCATCTCACCGGAGTCCTTGCAAGCCTCTCACTGTCCAGCACTGCTTCTCTAACACTGTTTCCCCCTCAGAGCCAGTTCCATACTCTCTGCCAGGGCATTGCAAGGTTTGGCCTGCACCTCATTCAACTGTGTGCTTCGGAGGTCACCAGATCAGAGCACCTCTTCTTCCTGGCACCCTAGTGAAACCTGTCAGACCTGGCTACCATCCTAGCTCTGTTCTCCTTCACTCGTTTGTGCTATTCTTTGTCTCCTGCCACTAAAACACAAACTTCAGAAGATCTGGGGGGTTTTTTGTTGTTGATGATGTTCAGTTGCTTTTACATACTTGTTTATTTCATATCCCTTAGCATAGCACCTGGCTAAGAGATGTTTAATAAATTACTCCTGGGTAAATGGGGATTGTTAGATATTTTTTTAAAGTCTAGGCATGTAGGTATTATGGTGAAAAATCAGGTTGGCATCCAAAGGAGTAATAAATTCTACTAAAGTATTTTGGTTTTGGTTTGAGACAAGGCTGTGATACAGTCAAGGCTGGCCTCGAACTCATGTTCCTCCTACGTTAGTCTTGAAGGTCCTGGGATTACAAGCATGTACCACCATCCTTAGCTAAGATACTGTCCTGACAGAGTCAGTGATGGTGAGAAGAGGCACACTTACTTCCTGATCACAGCCTTGGACTCCAAGGAACTCGGACTTCCGGCTTCTTCACAGTTTGGGCCTGTCAGATTTCCATACCTTCAGGAAGAAAATAACCAAACAGAAATAGTCAGAAAGATACTCCTATCAACTTCAAGCACAAAGTGACAGCTGCACTTTGACAATAATTAATGAAAGAAATATTTATGAAACATCATAAAAATTATGCAGCATTATCAACAGTATAAAATGGGTATAAGAAATTATTTAACTACTGCACAACTTCAAAATATTCTCATATATCATATTTCCTGGATTCATTTTATTACAGTAGGTTTTCATCTCAGAAGGAGGATCGGGTATTACATGCTGCAAAGACAGCAGATTCCTCATGAACTCTCACACCCAAGCCTATACCCGTCCTCTCTGCTGTCTCCACATGGGTGAGACATGGCTCTGTGGGCACACTTCCACACTCATGCCACACATAGACACAAAATGATGCCTCCAGGTGACACCTGGGAGTCTGTTCTCCTTGTGGGTAGATCCTGTTGGAGAATCCTAGAAATAACCCTAGACCCTCAAACAAAGGCCAGGCTAGAGAGAGGGCTGAGGAACGGGTTTTGTGCTATAGGCCAGGACAGCAGCTACGGCTGCACCTATGCTAAGCCAGGCTGATCCACACACAGTGCCTGGAAAAGAAGAACAGGGCCCCAACTTTTGGGAAAGCACTCGGTGCTCAGAGTTTTTAAAAGCTAATTTTTATTGAAGTTTTGTGCATTTCATACATTAGTGCTCAGATTTTGAAAGCTTGCTTGTTACTACCTCAAATTGTACTAAGTCGATCAGTTGCTAGGTATAATATTAGCTCTTCCAATTCCAATGTGAGCAAGCCCATTTTGTATGAATATATCATGTTTTGTTTGGCTGAAAATCCCTATTTAGGGGCTGGGGGTATGGCTTAATGGTCAAGCATGCCTACATGCTCAGGGCCCGGCCTTTAATCCTCAGCACTATAAGCAGAAGTAAAAGAATGTACATTTAGTAAACTGACACCCATTTCTTAAGGAAAACTCTAACTTATAAGGTCTAGACTATTTCTGCAGTTTCCTCTTCTAACAAGAAGAGTCCCTAGAGTTTGAGAAAAGCTGTTTATCTACCCTCAAGTTTTGATAACAGAAATTCTATAATTAGTGGGTTTACACTTTTAAAGAGCACACTTTTGTCTTGTATAATGAGATTAAAGACTCCAGTACCCTCATGGCTCCTTGTTCCTAAGATTTACAAATCCTTTTAAAAATAAAAGCCCACCATCTGGCTTGACTGAGTGTCAGTCCATCTGCTGTCCCCATCACCCCATTCTGACAGGTTCCAGGTTGTGCCTTTAGGCACTACACACACACACACACACACACACACACACACACACACACACCTGCTCTTTTCTCCATCTCATTAGCCGTAGGGGGTTATTGGCCTCACAAAGGTATTTTCCACTGGTCCCTGCCCTCCTCACCCTGTGCTGCGCCTTCCATGTGACTTTCCAGGACTACCTACCCTTTGCTCTTCCTCAGACAGGAGCTTGGTCGGATTAAGATTTCCTCAACCCACACGAGTCGGGGAGGAGTAGGAAGTAAGGCTACTAGAAAATAAACAGTGGGATTTTTTTGGGCTCTGTCCTTGGCCACCATCGTAGTGAACTGTGTCCTCATGTTGCCTCACAACAGGCTTTGTGGTTTGCTGAAGTAGGAAACACTGGGGTGGCTGCAGTCAAGAGCGAGGCCCTCGCAAGGCCGCTGGACTCTCCTGTCTCACTACAGCCCTCAATTTTTAAATATGGCACTTGATCTTTGTCTTTGTTACACTAATTAGTCTATTAGTGTTCTCTCTGGTTATTCTGGAAATATCTTTTATCTTCCAATGAGAAGCTAAGAGAGATAGAAACAAAGGAAGTATACACTTTCAAGGAAAAGATAACAGCATCACTGTTCTGATTTTTTTTTCAAGGAGATTTCACTAAAAGTTTTTGGACCATCCTATCCCATCTCTACTTTAGCTTCTTACACTTGCCAGCTCTTTGAAGAGCTGAGGTGGTGGACTGGGTAACACCAGAACCTTCCTCAGTTCCTCTCCAAGAACGTGATGCCACAGTATATCAAGTGACATCAAGAAGGACTAAGCAATTCATGCTAGTGAGCGGAGATCCTGCACATTAATTAACCTGGTACCAATGACAATGCCCGGATCACAAAGCTATTTCTCTTGACTTTCAGTGTCCATAGTTCATAATCAGGATTAGGTTATGGTTTCAAACTAACCTGGAGATCTGAAAGATCCATTGGTAATAAGGCATGGGTGGGCAGGTAACAGGGTCCAGCTACTCAAATCTTGCTCCATCTGACCCTCGAGCAACCTCTGGCTTGCCTTCACTACATAATTGAACCAAATACTTCTCATCATTTCCATTTTTTTTTACCCTGCCTCAAACCACCACCATTTGGGAGTTAAAGCAGTTCAGCAGCCCCTTAACTGACTGCCTAGTTTCTGCCCTTCTGCCCAGTTGTCACAGGAATCCTGCTCAAAGTAAGACAGACGGCAGCCTTCTCTGTTCAAAACCCACCCATGACTCCTGTCTAAGAAAAGAGTAGTCTCATCTCTCTCACAGGACCTTTAGTCATCTGGCCACAGCTCTGCCTCCCACGATCTACCCCTCTGCACACCCTTCCAGCCCCATGGCTACCTCCTGCCTCACCTACCTACCTGGTGTCCCCCTGCCTCACAATCAAGCGCTTGCCTCTGCTGCTCCCCGCCCCGACCTGTGCTAATGACAGATTCCCTAGGCCCCTGTGATCTGCTCAGAAGCTGCCTTATCAGCAAGGCCTTCTCCCAGCCTATCTAAGATGTTACCCAAGGCCTTCTCCCAGCCTATCTAAGATGTTACCCAGCTCTAACACCATTCCCTTTGCTACTTTATTCTTTACAGCTTTTAAGGTCTTCCAATACACTCTAAAATTAATGTAGTTGTGTTTCCTGTCCACTAGAATATATTTTGAGTGAGATGTCTACTCTTCTGCTCAGTGCTCTTAAAACAGGCCTACACTCAGCTGGCACAGGGAGCCATTTGTTCTGACCAAATGAGTGTTCTAGTGGGGCCAGAGCAGACCTGGTAACAGACCACTCCAATACTTGGTTCATCCTCTGCAAAAGCACCATCTGGCCTTGCACTTACACAAACACGAAAAAGGTTTTAGGACTTTAAAAACTGAGATCTTGAAGGTATCAGCTGTGTGAAAATGCAAAGGTGTATATACTGTTACAAAGGAAACAAGGGTGTGATAACCTTCTAAAACTTCATGCACTGGGCAGGGTGACTATCCGGCCCTGCACCTTTCTTATCATCAAGGAGAATCAATGCCCTATGGTGTGTGTGGAGGGGGTGAGGCTAACTGAGCTTCAGATTCGAGACCTTTTAATGTCCATTTCCGAGTTGGTTTGACTAGACTAGGGTGTCTCTTTGATCTTTCCCTGAACCTGCTCGTGGCTTCCCATCAAAGCTCAAAGTCAAGTTCACGACTTTACTCCAAGGGAGAAAATAAAGAGTATGTGTGTTGTGTGCTTAATTAATGGCAGTAGAAATGCTACAGACATGCCTGTCAACACTGTCATCTCCAATTTCTGCAAAGCCTCCCTGGGACTTAAGATCAAAGCCCAACCTCCTAGATTTACCAAGGAGCAACTGCCTGTCTTCATAAAACTTACATCAAAATACAAATTGTCAGATGACATTTGACATGGTTTTCTCTGTTGTCACAAGGCAAAAAGAAAGATTTATGAATGTCTTATAAAGTATACCCTTAAGCAAACGTTTAATGTAGACTAAAAGTTACTAGGGAAAAAAATGCCAACATTTAAGTAAGGAAGAGCTATTTCCAAGGGGTTTCTGTGGAGCCCATCTGAGCAGATGAAATGTTTAATACATGTCAGAAAAAGAGATATCCAGCCACTACAGAAAGCAGTGTGGAGAACCCTTGGAAGACTCGGAATGAGCTTGCCACCCGACCCAGCCATACCACTCCTGGGCATGTACCCTCAAGACTCATCTTACCACAGAGATACATGCACAGCCATGTTTATTGCAGCTCTCTTCACGATAGCAAGGAGCTGGAACCAACCCAAGTGCCTCTCAACTGATGAGTGGTTAGAGAAAATGTGGTACATCTACACAATGGAGTTCTATGCAGCAGTAAAGAAAGATGACATCATGAGCTTTGCAGGTAAATGGATGGAGCTAAAACATATCATGCTGAGTGAAGTAACACAAGGCCAGAAAAACAAGACGAATGGTATCCCTCATGTGGATGCTAGCACCAGTTACCTAACTGTATGGCAACTGAGCAACATCAATGTGATCTGAAAACAACTGCGCTCTTATGTTGTAGAATCCTTTAAAAAAATAAACAAAGAGGAAAAAAAGGAATAGCAACAAACTACACTGTACACTGCCTGGTTCTCAGGTTGCTATTCTTCACGTGATTCCCAAAACAAAAAAAAAAAAAAAGAGAGGGAACTAGAGTATCAGTGGTTCAGGGAAACCCTAAGATAAAGATGTCCACAGAGATAGTCTCTGGTTTGTGGGGAGGAGTCTCTCTCATCTTTGTACCCCAAAAGGAAAATCTCAGACCAGGATGAAATCATCTTGAAGAATGTCATGAACACTACTTGATGCAAGCAAATGGGCCACTAATGAGAGCAGGAAACAGGCACTGAGACTGGCTATTTGCCAGGCACTGTGCCACATGCCTTGTGTGGACTGTGTCACCTGATTCTTAGAACAGTCCCACAGGGTGGAATCATTAGTCCTGTTTTGCAGAAAAATAAAATGTAGTCCTGAGAGCTTCCACAACAAACCTTGGAAGACAGGACTAGTAAGAGGAGCTGGGATTTGAACCTGACAGGCAGGCTCTGGGTCCAGCATTAAGTCACTACCCACCCCCCAACCCCAGGCTGGAAGGCCTTGTTTACTTACACCTTTTATGAGGTCAAGACCCTGTTCATTCATTCACACATTTATTCACTCATTTAATCCTCATTGGATAAGGACTATTTGTTAAGGACTATGTCTAGGTTCTTACTCTGATAGACACCAAAAAGAAAGCAGCAGAAGAAGCTAAGGACATGGGTGCTTACATAGTGAACACAGGAACCTGAGTTCAAATCTCCAACATCCATATAAGAAGCTGGGCGTGGCAACATGCACCTGTAAGCCCAGCACTTCCGGAGACAGAGGCAGGAGGTTTGCTGGGCTTGCTCGCCACCAGCCCACCTCCAGATTCAGTCAGAAACTTTGTCTCAAGATGGAGAGTGGTAAAACATCTGTTTTATCTGACATCTTATTTTGGCTTCTGTAATACCCATACATGCACACACACACACACACACCACACACACACACACACACACACGAGGAAAAAGAAGAAAGCAGCAGACAAAAATCCCTATTTTTCTGGAGCACACACATACTGAGGGGATATAGAAAACTATGTAATAATTACTTAATATATAGTCAGAATGAAACAGAGTGGAGACAGATAAAGCAGGTGAGGGTATGTGTACAGGATGGAAAGTCAGAGGTTGCTATTTCAATGGGAGATGTGACAATGAAGTAAAACCCTTCATTGTTAAGGGAGTGGGCCATGCAGATCTTTAGAGGAACAGCAGGTGAGGCCTGAGAACACTGGCAGGAAGGTGGGGCTTGTTTGTTTGGTTTTTCCTTTTGTTCATTTGTTTAATTTAGCCAGGCTCCCATTATGTAGCCTTGGCTAGCCTGGAACTTGCTATTTAGACCAGGCTGTCCTTGAATTCACAGGGATCCATTTGCTCTGCCTCCCAAGGGCTTAGATCAAAGGTGTGTGTCACCATTCCAGGCTAAGAGTGAAGAGTGGAACAGGAGGTGAGGCCTGGAGGAAATGGACAGGTTGGACAGCCTGGTACACTGTGTCGCAAGCGTTTGCTTTCTACTAATAGCCCTTGGGCCTGACATCGTAAACACTCAATAAACACTCAAGCAAATTAATTTACCTTCTATTTCTACTACTATTAACAAAAGAAAGCCTGGAAAGGGACGAGAAAGGAGGGAGATACTTAGAATAGTGAAAGACAAAAAAGAGAGACCGCAAGATAGCATAGGAGCTGCTGATTAAGAATAAATCTCGGGCTGGAGAGATGGCCTAGCGTTAAGCGCAGACGCTCTTACAGAGGACCCGGTTTGATCCCCAGCACCCATGGCGGCCAAAACCGTCTGAAACTCCAATTCCAGAGAGCTCCCGTTCAGAGGGGAATCCGAGACCCTCTTCTGACCTCCGCGGCATTGCCACAATGGTGCACAGACTTGCATGCAGACAGTACATTCATACACAGAAAATAACAAATAAAAAAAAAAAGAATAAATCTCAGCTTCAGAACATTTGGGCATCCATCTTCAACTGACCCACAAGAACATGGGCCAGGTATGGGAAAACATCCAGAAGTTAACTTCGACTCAGGAGGACGCCTGCACATGCCACGGCCAGCTGCGGCCAACACCAAATGAACCCTGGGCAAGACTTTGGGGTGTTTTCTTTGGTTTTTGTTTTGTTTCAGTTTGGTTTTTTGACAGGGTCTTCTTAGTTCCAGTCTATCTAGAGCTCACTGCCGAGTCCAGGCTGGCCTTGATCTTACAGAGATCCATCTGCCTCTGCCTCCTAAGAGCTGAGATTAAGGTATGTGCCACCATGCTCGGAATCGGGGGAAAGATGTTTGACTATATCCCATAGGTCAGAAAGGCTCTAAATAATAGCCTTCCTGGTAGGCATTCTGAACCCCAACACTAACCAAGAACTGAGTCACAGCCACTTAGCCTACCTTGGAAAAGTCCTATTCCCACTTTGAAGTCGGTTACTCAGCGGAAGGCAAAAGTGACAGAGAAGTGGCAAGAACTCTGTGTTCTCCTGCAGGACATATTCTGGACACCCTCTGTTTGGATAGTCATAGCCAGGATCCCTGGATAAATTCATAAAAGTCTGAGAATCCCCTAAATTATATGCAAAAGTTCACAATTAGCTTTTATTTTCTTTAAAAAAAGGGGGGGGTGTCCAAAGTTGCTAGTAGACTCTGTGTGTGTGTGTGTGTGTGTTGTGTGTGGTGTGTGTGTGACAGAGAGTGTGTATAAGTGGGGTATGTGCTTATATATGTGTGCAGGGGGTACATGTACTCATGTGTGTATGCAGAAGTCAGAGGAAGGCTTGGGGTATCTTTGTCCATCACTCTCCACCTTATTCCCTTGAGACAGGGTCACTCATTGAACCTGGAGCTGGGCTGCTAGCCAGCAAAGTCCAGTGGTCTCCGCACCTCACCCCACCACACACACAGTACAGGATATCGGATTATAGGTGAGGGCTGGCTGGGAATTCAGATTCAGGTCCTCGTGCTTCTGCGGCAAGTCCCCTTCCCGCAAGCCATGCTGTAGCTCCTAAAGAGGGCAAATCCTTAAGGAGCTCTAGAATTAAACTGACACTTACTTTCAGACTTTGAAATTGTGATACATATAATATAATTATAGATATATATATATAATTGTGTTGTGTATTATATACATTATATGGAAGGATAGGGTGGGATTCACATATAGAGTAATAGAAAATTGTGAGGAGAAATAAATATGGGTTAGAAAGCAAAAAAAAAAAAAAGAACAAAGAAAAGAAAAGAAAACCTTGCACATGCAAAAGATCACACCATGTATTGGCAGAAGTCTGCATGAAACCTCCGGGGGTGGGGGTCATGAAAGGGAAAACATCTAAATTGGCAATTGAGAATGATGTATGATGTAAAAAAAGTTTAATAACAATACAAATATCTAAAAAAAAAGTCTGCTAAAAAATTTGGGAAGGGAGGAGATCTTATTTTGAGACAGGGTCTCCCTGTAGCCCCAACTGGCCTGGAACTCAATATGTAGACCAGGATGGCCTTGAACTCACAGAGATCCATCCACTTGCCTCTGCCTGCCAAGTGCTGGGATTAAAGGCATGTGTTACCATGCCCTGCTTAAAAGACTCTTAAAAAGATCTGTGATCAACTTCTTCCACCAACTGCTAAAAATGGTCAAAACTACTACTTTAGATGATGAGAGTTAAATTTAAAATATTGCAAGTATCACTCAGACGATACCCACATTGTCGTTCAGGTTCTTGTCAGTTTTATAGTTTGCAAATAAGCATGCTTAAAAGAAATAATTCTGCTGGGTAATTCAGCATTCTTCTCTGGATAAAAAAGTGGGGGGTGAGGGGATAACTGTATGTCCTGCTTCCATTTGCCAAGTAGGGAGAAAAAGGAAGAGAAAGAGAGAGAGAGAGAGAGAGAGAGAGAGAGAGAGAGAGAGAGAGAGAGAGAGAAGAGAAAGCCAGCCTGGTCAGAGTCTGAGGCGAAGCCTTTAAAGACACCCTTTGGAAGGCTCTCACTGCCATCCCATAAAGATAGGGTTCCGCCGTCACCAAGTGTTCCCACTGAGAATTCCCACGGTGCTGCTGAGTGGGAGGCAGAGCCACTCAGAAAACAAATCAATAGAGAGTTACCAAGACAGTCGAACCAGGTGGAGAGAGAATTTATTTCCAGTTTCCCTGGGACTGTGGCTGGAAGTAATTCTAAAAGACGGGACCAGATTGGGGCTGGAGAAATGACTTAGCGGTTAAGGGCACCGACTGCTCTTGCAGAGGACCCGAGTTCAGGTGGCGGCTGAGAACTGTCTTTAACTCCAGTTCCAGGGGAATCCGACACCCTCTTCTGACCTCCGAGGCACTGCACGACATGGGTGCACAAACCTGCATGCAGACAGTACATTCACACACATACGAAAATAAATAAATTTTTAAAATATAAATAAATAAATAAATAAATAAATAAATAAATAAATAAATAAATAAATAAGGACCAGATTAAAGCTCTCTGGATAATCCAAAACAACTGGCAGGTTTACAGGGAAAAGATAGTAACAGTGCTTGTCACAGAGGCTGAGCCTCTTGTTTCCGGTGGAGCTTCCTGAAGCTGACTGAGGGAGCCACAGCTGACCATGGCTTCGGGCCCTGAACAGAACAAAGGCAAGGTAAACAAAAACACCTGACCCTCCTCATCCTTGAGCCCAGAAGCAACAGTTTTGGAGACAATCTCCTGAGGAAGTCTTTGTTTCTTAGCAGTCACCCCTGCAACCAACTGCCACAAGTTTGCTGGCTTCCAACAAACTGACTATTTAACAGCTACATTAAGCCTGAAGTCAACATGGAGCTCAGATCAAGCTGTGGCCTGGGGTCCCGCTCCCTTCTAGACTAAGGACGTCTGCTTAATTACCTTTTCTAAGCACCCAGGCTCTCTTCCTCCATCGCTGTCTGACACAGGTGTATGTGAAAATTGTTACAAAGTTTATCTTCTATTTTCTGAGCTAAATAGGTCTTTTCTATCTGATCACATATGACACAGCAAGAATATGAGATCTTCCTAAAGATGTACCTAGAAAATTGTAATACTTTTTCTGTGTTTCAGACATTTTGATACCCGGTTTCTCATGGACCTTGTTATAACCCTCTCTCCATTCATACTACCCAATAATTTCATCTTTCTCATAGTCATAGGAAATAAAATCTGGATTCAATTTGTCTTTTAACAACCTATCTTTTTTTCTCTTTAACCCAAAACATATCCAAGGGCTTTAACTTTACCCAGGGAGTCATCAAAACCCCAACCTAGATATGTAAACTCATCCACTATAAGAAAAGTGTTTTGTTTTGTTTTGTTTTTTCAAATGGCCTTCATTTACTAAGAGCTTCTCATCCTCATCAGGATGTCCAGGATGTCTGTATGTTAAGCCGGAAAAGAAACAAAGCAATGTTGAGATTCCCTGACCGCTTTCCCAGTACGTCAATGGGATAAGCGTCTAGAAGCCGACTGGCCAATAAATCTCAGCTTCTTCCTGCACTGGAGGAAAAAGGACTCCTTGGGACCCAATTCCATTTGCTTCCATTTGGCCTGATGGAAGACTGGTAGAGGAGTTGTAAAAATTAATGGCATTATTTTGAAAAACTTTCCTATAGAAGGAATAGAAGTTGAATCTTAATAAATAACCCTTAAAAGGATAGAAAATTCCTATTGTGAGTGTAGAAGTAACAGGATTAAAGTTGAGTGTCACTGGTGCGAGAGAAGTGCACCTAAAGCAGCATGTCTGGGGCAGCTTCCCACAGCTAGCTCTCCCTGCTGAGGGCCCCCTTTCCCTTGACCCCCAACAATACAGGAAAGATCTCAGAAACCGTGTCTCCTCCTGGAAAGAAAAAAAAAATGACAGCAAAGGAATATCCCAGCTTTTATGAGCATTGTGTTCCAGGATGAATCTAAGACTGTTTGATGTACCTAGTTTAACTCCAGAGCTAAATAAAAAAATTATCCTTGAGGTTTAACAAAAAAGTCATCATGTATTTAATTCCATAAAGTTTAGTACTACCAACTCACAGCTGCCAAAAAGAACTGGTTTTTTGTTGTTGTTGTTGTTGTTGTTGTTGCTGTTGTTTTTATTTTGTCTGTTTGTTTGCTTGCTTGCTTCATACACTGTCCTGACAAGATGATGCACTGGACAGAGACTTATTAGTCCTTCCCACCAAGAGTAGCATTCATGCCTATATCTTCCCAAATCATCTCAAATAGCCATGAATAATAACCTGTATTTATTTGCTACACAATTTGTTCCTAAACTCCTCCAGCAAGTATCATTTCTCTATGGGGTACAGTAGGGGAGACCATCTAAAAATAGACAAGGTAAATAAGGCAACTTCAAATCATAACAAATGCCAAGAAGAAAGGAAAACACAAAGCAACATTTTCCAACCACTAGAGTAAGAACTTTACCTGCACTGTCAAGTTTAACCCTTGGAAGGACCCTATAAATTAGGTGCTATTTTACAGACAGGGAAACAGATTCATTAACTTGCTGAATACTGGAGCAAGGCTCCAGTGTGTATTGGGCAGTTTTCCCTCACTGTAACAATGTCTGAGCTAATCAATTTACAAGGAGAAAATGGTTACTTCAGTTCCATTCTGGTGGCTCCACTTCATGCCTGGTTGACCCTGATGGTTTTGCTTGAGCAAGGCAGCTCATCATGGAGAGAGATGTGGGCCACAGAGCAGACCAGCTCAGGGCCCAGAAGTAAAAGAGCAAAGGAGCAAAGTACGCTCTGAGAGCATGCCCCAATGACCTGGAGACCTCCCACTGTGCCCCACCACCTCCCGTGAGCTCCATTCCAGGGACCAAGCCTTTATCACATAACCTTTGAGGGACACATGTCATCCAAAGTATTACAGAGTACAAACTGGAAACAAGTTCACGTTTTTCCACTCCTGTGTCAACACCCAACCACTGTACATATGTTCAACACACAAATCTGATGACTAAAAGAGAGGTTGATTCTTCAATAAAAATATCCTTTTTAATTATCATTTTTGGCATAAGGCAATTCTCCCAGGTAAACTAAAGACAAAACCTTGGTGGGGGAGGGAGTTGCAACAGGGGCTCACTTTGTAGCCCAGGCTGGCCTCAAACTCACAGTGATTCTCTTGCCTTAGCCTTCCACATGTGAGGCTTACAGGCATGAGGGTCACATCAGTTTTAACTATGAACGTCTATTTACATGCTGGCTTGATCAGTGTTACTCTCTACCAAAACACATTGCATGATGTATGGGAGCTGCTGCAGGCTCTGCCACCATCTTGCACACAGTGCCTTTACAAAGCAGGTACTGTGCACTAAACAGCTAGTAAATATTTTTGGAGTTGACAAATGACAGCACTCCTGGTCAAGCAAAATGCCCCCAAATATGTGAAGGAAGCACCGTCAGGAAATGCAGTTTTCAAGGAAAATGAATTGAGGACGTGGTGAGGAAGATGATGAAGCGGGGTTCCGTCATCACTCCTTCTCTGTAAAATGCTGTTACAAGTCACGGGAAGTGTGCGGCATACTTGGTCTGAGCGTCTGAATCACAGACAGGTGGGTTTTCATTCTCCTCCTGCAGTTTACTGATTAAATGTTTCTGAGCCACTGCTCTCCCATCTGTAAACATGGGGTCATAATAAGTAAACTCCATGAGATAAAGTCTGTGAAAACGCGTGGCAAGCAAACATGGGAAGAAGAACTAAGTTCAAAGACCTGCTGAACTAGCCCCTTCTCTGTAACACGAACAAGACCGTCATCTTCAAAGACCTGCTGAACTAGCCCCTTCTCTGTAACACGAACAAGATCGTCATCTTCAAAGACCTGCTGAACTAGCCCCTTCTCTGTTGCATGAACAAGATCGTCATCTTCAAGCACAGGTTTGCAGATGGCTCCAACCTTTAATGTCCCCAACAGTCCTCTGAGAACTCACTTGCAATGAAGGCAAACTGCATTGTGTAGCTTTCCACACTCACCTGAGGGCCCTGAGTGGCTTGGCCAAGGATTTTCTGGAGACCTGGTTCTCCCTTCTCTGTGTCTTCAGCATTTTGTGAATAATTTAGGTTATCACAGAAAGTGACAATGTTAGAGAAATAGATCTGTGTGGATGTTCCCTTGCTCTCAGGGAGACTTGCTGGCTGAAGGGGCTTCTTTCTACATTTGAGTTGGACATTTTCAGTGGTATCTACTCCTTTACTTTAAACAGTAGAGTGGGGAAAATGGATTGTTTCAAATGAACTGTATGCCTGAAATTATACAAAACAGAATCACAAAGTCCCTGTACAAACAGTCATCCCCCAATTAAGTAGCTTCCTCTTGGGTTAAAAGGAAGCCAAATGTAGCCTTGAGTTAAATCTGAGCCAAGGCCAAAAGCACAGTAAACAGGAGTTCTTCTGAGACACTGATCACCCTATTAAAGGATAAAGTAAACAGGTAGAATTAACCATTTGTGACTTCAAACCACTGTCTATTTGCTAGTCACACAGTCCCATATTAGCAAATGAAAAAAAAAATAAAAGGATTAAAAAGAAATCCCAGAAAATAAACAGTTCCATACAAGAAAATCCATGGCTGGAAGTCTTAAAGGAAATCAAAGCTTGACTTCAAATAAGTCATCCTCTGGTGGGAAATAAACATGTAGCACCTGCCCTCAATCTATTCTTGTCTGGTTATTACAGGATTAGCACATGCTATAATAACCTCTCAGTGTTCATTTCACACAAGATGGACAATCCACTGTAGAAACCAGAGGAAATAAAAATTAGATCAGAGGTTCACAAACAAGTCTAACAATCTACTGGCATAAAAATGATATTTCAGCTGGGCATGGTGGCACACGCCTGTAATTCCAGCACTCAGGAGGCAGAGGTAGGCAGATCTCTGTGAGTTCAAAGGCAACCTGGTCTACAGAGTGAGTTCCAGGCAGCTGGGGCTATAGGGAGACTCTGTCTCAAAAACACCAAGGAAAAAAAAAAGAAAGAAAAAGATATTTCAAATGCTTATCTTCAAAATAGGCATGTTTGTATAATAAATGGCTTCCTCTTAATTATAAGCATTAAAATCCTAAAAACCAGGACTGGAGAGATGGTTCAGCAGTTAAAAGCACTGATTGCTTTTGCAGAGGACCCAGGTTCAATTCCCAGCACCCACACGGCAGCTAACAACCATCCATAATGCCAGTTCCAAGGGATCCAATGCCCTCTATCTGACCTCCATGGGTCACTGCATGACATGGGTGCACTTACACACATGCAAGAAATATACTCATATACATAAAATAAAATAATAATTTAACTTTTTTAATCCTAACAAGCAATTCACAGAATTTACAATTGAACTTCAGTCAAGACTGAAACCCAGTCACAAGATGGGAAGAGGAAGTCATACTCCTGGGTAAGGCTGCTACATACATGGACAAGGCTAAATTTCTGCAGAGAAGCAAAATAAATGGGATTTTACTTCTTTAGTTTTTTTTATTTTTTTAATTTTATTTATTTTTTTATGTGTATGAATGTACTGTCTGCATGTAGGTTTGGGTACCCATGTCATGCAATGCCTCAGAGGTCAGAAGAGAGCGCCGGATTCCCCTGGAACTGGAGTTAAAGACAGTTCTCCACGTCAGCCTTATCTTTTGAAGGAAAATAGCAAGTCCAGAAGGGTGGATGTAAGGCTGAAGGGGGGTAGCATTTGACATTTGAGGAGCTCTCTCAAGGAAGAATACAAATTTAAAATACAGGATTATGTGCAGAAGAGTGCCAAGTGAGGGGTCCTGGAGGTTAAGTGCCAGCAGCTTCATAGTAATCCATCTCTAGACTATCTCAGGCCAAAGACCAAATCATAACATCCCAGTTCCAGCTACTTGAGGTCTTGCAGACTACTAGGTATCACATAGGTATTTGGTCCTTAATTCTCCTCTTTTCAGAAGCAAGCAGAGTATTTAACTGTGAGATCAAATTCAAAGTTAAGCTTTAGCCCATTCAACTTGGTGTGGAATAAATCTTAATTCTTCATTCAGCCATCCTTCAAATGATAGTCTGAATTCAATGCAATATGAATTCATGTGGGATATATTATTTAATCACTGGGATCCAGCTATTATTTTAAAAATCCAAAGTGTCTATCCATAGAACAAAGAAAAGATTTTTTAAGTCATCAAATAAAAGCTGGATGTATACAAGTCACAGACTAAACATTCTGCTTCCTGTGTGGGAGGCCATCTTTTTTTTTTTTCCGCCTTTTTGAGACAGGGTCTCCCTGTAGCCCCAGCTGTCCTGGAACTCACTCTGTAGACCAGGCTGGCCTTGAACTCACAAAGATCCGCCTGCCTCTGCCTCCCAAGTGCTAGGATTAAAGGCATGCACCACGCCCGGCTTTTTTTTTTTTTGCTATGGGAGTCCATCTTTAAGATGAACAGCTGGAACTTACGTGAACTCCTCACCCACTGTGGACATATGTAAGGCATTATCAGTGAAGTCACCCCCTAAGGAGAGAGGTCACCAATTTCAAAGTAAACCTGTAGGAGTTTTTCATTTCCTCAGACTGCCTGCCAACAGTTAGCATACTCCATCTTTTTATAAATATAAAGTATTGAAAAGAAAGAATTCAAATCATTCTTCAGTTTCTACTTAGAGGTATGAACCATTCATTATACAAGAAAGTGACAATTAAAATGATTCACCAATCTTTCAAATTTACATTCCAAACATAATACTAATAGACACAAGAATAAAACCCAAACTAGTGAGCTCCCATTTTTCAATGGTCATGTTGTAGTAAAGATGGTCTCAACAGCTGGGGAGGGTGTGGTGTGAGGAAAGGGACACTGAGCAGCAGTGCCCCTGGAGGGCAATCTGCAGTACCTTCTAAATCTCTAAATGCTGGCATACTAGCTACTCCAAAAGTACCCCCAAAACACACATGTGTATAAAGGTGCTCTTGGAAGTATGGTTTACAGACTTTTAAAAAACTAGAGAGCTTAATTGTCAATCCATGAAATAATCAATTCAAGGGCCATATAGCCATCAAAAATATGGCATATCCACCTATATAGGCTGATTTTGAAAAATTAACTTCCATTTCTTTAATATTTTATTTTTTATTTTTATGTGTATGAGTGCACTGCATGTTTTTAAGTGCACCCATGTTATCCAATGCCTGAGGAGTCAGAAGAGAGTGTGGGATTCCCCTGGACCTGGAGTTATAGATACTTGTTAGCTGCCCTGTGGGTGCTGGGAATCCAACCCGGGTCCTCTGCAAGAGCAGCTGGTACTCTTAACCACTGAGCAACTCTCCAGCCTCAACTTATATTTCTTGAGCCTTTGATAGTCTAGCCAATTTCTCAGCCTTCACATATGGTAATTCACTAAATTAACAAGATCTCCAAGAGGAATAGATACATAAAAAATGAAAATGGTTGGATGGATTATATACTATGATTGAATCAATTTGTCCCATATATGTGATATATAAATCTATCTAAGCAGGTGGCACTCTACCCATTGCCCAGCCTGGTGCCCTCCTGCAATGTGCTCAATAAACTATTAATAAATAAAGCTATAAAGACAAATATCAAACACCAGACATAGTATATAAAAATGTATGCGTATATAAGTATACATGCAAACATATATACCCAGGAAAATCTAGGAAGTCTACAAAAGAGTAGTTCCCAGCGATCACTAAGGTGAGATGAGACGAGGGCGCTTGGACAAAAAAGAAACTCTTTACTCATTATTTTTAGAATTTCTTTTCATGCCCTTCTATAGTATAAGAATTTTTAACATTTCAACATGATTGAAGATAACCTTTATAATAAAAATAAAATTCACCAAGGCTAATGAAAGCACTAGCTTTCATTTCCTTCCTTAAGCAGCAAATCCCAGTATACAAGGATCTGAAGGAGGATTCTCATGATTCTTAAACAATTGTCTGGCTGGCTATATTTTTATCTCAGGATCGAGTCAACATAATGGAACATTTATAAAATGATGTAGTTTTGCTTTAAATGAAACAAAACAGGTGCCTTGACATGCAGCAAGACAGTACTGAAGCGCAAGCCCAATACGCAGGGAATACATGGTGACAGGTGACAGTCACTATTTTCAAAGCTACCACTCATCATCAGCTGCTTCCTATGGATCTAAGACGGATCCACATTTAACATATCATCTAGTCCCCACATCAAGATAATTCCTGGATGGGCGACTTTCTATCAAATTTGAAATTAAGGGTGACAAACACCAATTGAAATCTATAACCAGTTGCATCTAGACTCAGGGAATCTATTTTTAGCACTTAAAGGAATTTTTGTGCGATTTTGTTGTTGCTTCTTTTCTTCTTTATTTTTGGTTTTGCTTTTGTTTTTAAGACAAAACCTTGTTACATATCCCAAGCTAGCATCAAATTTGCAATCGTCCGCGTTAGCTTCCCGAGTGCCAAGATTACAATCATGCACGGTAACATCCAGCTCTAAGGAGATTCCTTGACCCTAAAAGCAGACCATATAAGGGACTCCTGAGTAACCTTGGTGCCACTTGTTCCTAAGGTTGTCCCTTCCAGTTAATCTTCCTCACGCCTCCCTCCCAGCCTTCCAAATGCCTGTGATTCAGAGCTTCGTGCCCTCTCCCTCCCTGCGCCTTCTGTTTCCGTAGCGCTCACCCTTCAGATCTCACCTGTCCAGCAGCAGCTCCAGCACTTCCTTAGTAGAGGCAAAGCCTCTGTAGGTTGACAGGAAGATGCTGATATAGGTAAAGTCATTGTCCCCAAATGCCGTCAGCAGGTTCTCCACAAGCTTCTCCAATGTGCCAGCTTTGATGGTCCTGATCTTACAGGTCTCATACTGACTGACTGTGTGTCCTGGAGGCAGCTGGTCCCCTTCAACCTGTATGACAAGTTAACGGTTACCATCAGATGACATGAGTCGTGTAAAACAGACAACACTACAATAGCCAGTTACTTCTCTGTGCTCTTTATTCACTTTCTCTCAAGCCGTGCTCCTATGAAGGCAGCATGGCAGGTGGTGGCCATGGCAGAGGAGGATGTGGAGGTGGGCTCCCTTTCAGAAAGTGCAGGTAATTCCTTCAAATTGCTACAAACCCTTCTACATACGCCCCTACTGACAACATATTTTATCAAAGATATTTTCTACCACTCCAGGATTGAGTTTAGCAAATGTTATCAATCATCCCTTGAGTCGTTCCAAGGTACATTTTCAAATCCTTTTTTTTTTTTTTTTTTTTTTTTTTTTTGTCTTTGAGACAGGGTCTCCCTGTAGCTCTGGCTGTCCTGGAACTCACTATGTAGACCAGGCTGCCTCCAACTCAGTTCCTCCTAGCACTGGGAGGCGAGCAGGCGGATCTTGTGAAGTTCACGCCTGTCTACACAGTGAATTCCGGACAGCTGGGCTACAGGAGACCTGTCTCGAAAGGAGAAGAAAAAAAAATAAATAAATAAAAGATATTCCTTACAGTGTTTGCAGAATAGGACTAATCTCCAATGACTTGCCCGGAGCTGATCATTTACAACTGTGTAGGATTTGTGTGAGCCAGCTGACTACATGGGCAGAGCTCGAAAATCCCGACAATGTAGAAGTCTGTTCTCTGTGGAAACCTACAGAGCTCTAACGATGATCTGACTGCCTTCAGCCCACAGAAGGCAGTATACATTCCATACTTTAGTATCATCAGCACACAACAGAATCGGGTAAGAAACAGCTATTCTAAGCCGCGTGGTTTCACCCCAGCAGAGCAACGGAAAGGGTGCACAAGCGGGAAAACTTGTAACAAGGTTCAAGAATTTCTTATGAGAAACAGCTAGCACAGAAGAGCAAATTGCAAATAGTACAAGTAGATATAATTGAATATTGATAGACATAAATCACAATGCACAAGACTCGGCAGTTAAAACGCGAAAGGTATGAGGGAAAAAATTAAACCAAGAGGCGTGGGTGCCTCCCGCTCTAAGGTCTACCTGGGGGAGGCGTGCCTCGCGCTCTACGTTCTACCCCGGGGAGGCGGGCCACGCGCTCGACGTTCTACCCCCGGCAGAGGCGCGCTCTACGTTCTACCCAGGGAGGCGTGCCTCGTGCTCTACGTTCTACCCGGGGAGGCGTGCCTCGTGCTCTACGTTTCTACCCCGGGGAGGCGAGCCTCTGGCTCTCCGTTTCTACCCCCGCCCAGGTGTGCCTCGCGCTCTACCTTCTACCGGCAGAAGCGTGCCACACGCTCTACATTCTACCCAGGCGGAGGCGGGCCACTTGCTCTACTTTCTACCCAGCCACAGGCGGGCCATGCGCTCTACTTTCTACCGCCGGAGGCAGGCCTCACTTTCTACATTCTACCCCAGTGGCAGCGTGTCTCGCGCTCTACTTTTTTTTTTTTTTTTTTAATTTTTTTTAAATTTAAATTTTTTATTGATTCTTGTGCATTTCATACATTTTTTCCAATTCGTTCGGCTTATTTCCCTTTCCCTTCCCCCCCACCCCCACCCATCCCAGATCATGCATTCTGCATACTGTCCTGCATCTTCTCTGTTTTTTTTTTTTTTCATTTTTAGCTATAAGTGATAACATGATACAACCATCCTTCATGCAAAACCAATCTCCAGCTGTTGTTGCCCAAGACCCTTACAGCCCACATCCAGTGGGGGGTGACAGTTGTTTGTTCAATCAGTTGATCAAATGAGTGTCCAACTACATTGCTGTAGTGTCACATTCACCCCAATCAAGCCCTTACATCTACCACGCCCCCTCTTCCACAGATTGTTCCCTAGTCTAGAAAAGGGACAAGGTGGATGAGAGGTAAAACAGTCCACTCTCTCTGGAGCTGTTGACTTGGACTCTGGTCAATTCTGGCTGTTTCCTTTCATGGGCTAACAGTTTGTCCAGGGAATAAAACCTTTCGATCCTCTAATGAAGCACAAGCAATTGGATATATAGGTATTTAAGCAGCACTAATAGTTATGGTAGTTACTTTAGCATAGACACATGTTTGGATATGTTAATCCATGAATTACATTTTCCCCCGTGTAAATAAAGATGCAGAGAGGCAATAAGCCCTGCGTGCCGAGAACCTGACGTTAACATCAGAGGGATGTATTGAACCCACATGCAAGTGTACAAATGGCCTCTGGAATGCAAAGAGTGTTACCAAAGGCCACAAACCAATAAAGCAAATACGGGTCTCCCTGAGTCAAGCAGACTCCACCGTCGCACCACTACACCTCACTGCCTGGAAATACTGTGCAGCAGAGGCAGCCATGTGCCTGTATATCCCAAATCTAATTGGCTATTTCCCCTTCCCCTTTAACCCATGGCTGATGCCAACAAGCTTACATCCTCTACAGGTTAGGAGATGTTATAAGCCACAGTAAGATCGCGCTCTACTTTCTACTGGTGGAGGCAGGCTGTACGTTCTACCCCAGCGGAGGCGTGCCTCCCACTCTAAGTTCTACCCCGGCGGAGGCGTGAATCACGCTCTAAGTTCTACCCCGGTGGAGGCGTGCCTCCCGCTCTAAGTTCTACCCTAGCGGAGGCGTGCCTCCTGCTCTACGTTCTACCCCAGGGAATGTGTGCCTGCACTCTACTTTCTACCGGCAGAGGCGGGCCTTGCGCTCTACGGTGTGGTGTGTCATCCCTAACAAAGTCACAGAGATGTAATTTTCTAAGTTTAATTTCTTGTTGGGAACTAAGGAAACTGCCCTACTAAGAGGAGTTCTGTAATATACAGAATGAGTAGGCAGTTTGCCTGAGTCATAATTTATATGACTTTATATCAGACTTCCCTAAATTGAAATACTTAGACACATGAAAATTTAAAGAGTGACAATAAAGAAATCAATGTCTTCTGATAATGACCATACTTACTGAGTTCTGTTTTGCTTTCTCTTCACCTAACCTATCAGAAGTTAAACTTCTGGAAGGCAATTCACCAGGGCATTGCTTTCAGAAAGATCCAAGTAGTTGTAACCAGTTTTTTTTTTTTAATGAGATTTTTTAAAATTTTATTTATTTTTGTATGTGTATGAATGTACTATCTGCATGTAGGTTTGTGCACCCGTGTCATGCAATGCCGCAGAGGTCAGAAGAGGGTGTCGGATTCCCCTGGAACTGCAGTTACAGTTCTCAACAGCCATGTGGGGATCGAACCTGGGTCCTCTGTAAGAGCAGTTGGCGCTCTTAACCTCTAGGCCATCTCTCCAGCCCCGTAACCATTTTTTTGAAGGTTAAAATAATGTGATACTACCATGTCTAACTACCAGCAAGAATTAATATTAAGACTACAGCTATGTGACGAGTGCTTCTATTTCCTTATTTAATTTTTTATTATATATATACATGTATATATATAGTACAAGATTATGTTACTAATCAAATCTAGACCCGGGTCCCCCACCCGATCCCCCCACCCCACCAAGCTAATGCATTCTGCCAAACATGCTGTATTAGTCCTTTTCTGTGGCTGTGATAAAACACCATGACCAGGAACTTATAAAAGGATAGAGTTTATTTGAGCTTACGATTGACGGTTCAGGGAATTAGTACATTGTGGCGGGAGGCATGGGCTGAAGCTGGAGCAGCAAAAGCGAGGTTCAATCTCACAATGAGCACAGGAGCAGAGAGAGAACCTGGAGACCACGAGGCTTGTAAACTCACTAAGCCTGCCGCCAGTGACAATACTCCTCTAGCACGGCCACACCTTCATACCTCCAAAAACAGTGCACCAACTGGAGACAATTGTCTGGAATACTTAAGCCTATGGGGGACACTCATTCAACCACCACACCACTCCCTGGCCCCCATAGGTTTCCTGACCCATATAAAATGCAAAATACTTTAGTCCACCTTAAAGTCCCCATAGTCTTTACAGTTTCAATGCCATTCAAAAGTCTACAGTCCAAAGTCTCTTCTGAGCTCAGGCCAATCTCCTAAACTGTAAGTTCCTGTAAAATCCAAAGACAAATTACATATCCCAACATACAGTGGAA